>JAJPUD010009048.1:0-79846 GCA_023553655.1 Myrmecobius fasciatus
GATGGACATGGCTCTCTTCAACAATGAAATGTTTCAAACCACCTCCAATTGTTCACTGAAGAGAGCCATATACACCCAGAGAGAGGGATGCGAAATGTGGACCACAACATAACATTCTCATACTCCTTGATTGATGTTTGCTTACATTGTGTTTCCTTTATCTGATATATCGTTCGTGTAGATAAGATTTTTCTTGCACACCAATGATAAGTTTGGAAATATGTATACATATATTCGATTTGCCAATATTTTAACATAATTAACATGTAGTGGATATCCTGCCATCTAGGGGGAGGGGTGGGGAGTTGGGGGGAAAAATTTGTAACGGAAAACTATGTAAGGGTTATTGGTGAAGAATTACCCACACATATGTTATTCAAATAAAATAAAAATTATAAAAAAAAAAAAAAAAAAAAAGAATTGCTGTAGCCAGAAAAATTTATCATCTGGTTACTGTCTGTCTGGTAATGAAAATAATAAACAACAACAAAACTTTTAGGTGATGCAGTATGGTGGTGTCACATTAAAATAGAAATGGAAACCATACAATAAGGAGATATACTGACTTACTTTATTTTTGTTTAATTTCTTAAATATTTCCCAATTATGTTTTTAATCTGATCCAGCTGAACTGGAGAAAGTTGTGGACATATGTGGCCTTCAGATTATAGTTTTGACATCTCTGCTGTAGTGTTTGGAGTGTTGGGTTTAGAGACAGGAAGACCTGAGTTCAAATGTTGCCTCAGATACTCATCAGCTGTGTGATCCTAATTTCTCTTATCTTCAGTTTCCCCATCTGTAAAATGGGGATAATATCCCACAGGGTTGTTGTGAGGATCAAGTGAGATGATGTATATAAAGCTCTTTGCAAAACCTAAGCTGCATGCACACATACATGCACAAATGCTAGTTATTATTATTAATATCTGTTCCTGTTCACTGCTCTATCTGGACATCGTCTTCATACCAATCATGTTACTAGGTATTTTAGACTACAGAGGTTAGACCTAAGCTTCCCTAAGAGCTTCCCTAAGGTGCTAGGCGGTACTTTCTGATCCCATAAGGCTCCTGTCCTTTGCCCAGTGGCTCTATCTATCCAGCTGAAGTATCCTTTAATGATCTCCACTTGCCTCATTAATGCAGCTTAATAAAGAGCCCTCCAGCCCCCCTTGTTATTGTCAGAGCCCAATTGTCTCCTCTCACAGTTTTCTTTGTGTTGTACCAGAACTTAAGGGCCTCTTCTGTGGGAAAGACAATGGGGCTGGAAAAGACCACTTCTTCCTCCCTGTGTCCTGCTGGCATTGCTGAGCCTCCCTTTGCTGTTCTGTGTCCATCCATCCATTCACTGAGGGGTTATTTAGGCCCACCTGCTACATTGGAGGGAGGCAGTGGGATGCAGCAGATTTGGAGTCAGAGTCAGAGAAACCCCAGTCCTGAATTAAACCTGTTCCTTTCTGCCTGTACAACCCATGCCAGTCACTTTCTTTCTCCTGAGGTCTCAGATTAGATGCCCACTAGCACCCCTTCTGACTCTAAATCTGTGATCCTCTACTTGGGGAAAAAACATTTTTTCCCATTATTGACTCTCACTAAGACCTGAAGATACCATACTTCTAGGTGCTTTCTCCAAAGCTGACTGCTCCTTCTCAGGAATCCAGGACCAGGAGACACTGGTTGAGCCACATTCAGGCCCTCCCTTTGCCACCATCACCCACCAATCTGCTATCTTGAATGTTGTCCAGATCCTCGTAGCCATCATTTAGGGACCTCACGATCAGCTATCTCTTCAATAATTTCAGTACCTGGTTCACAGTTTTTTTTTTTTTTTTCCTCTACCCTTCAATATGAACTCAAGCTCCACCCTTCTAACCTCTCCAAGGTACTTCAGTCACAGAACTTAAACTTTCTGTCTTCTGCTCCAGCTCTCTCTTCTCAACTCAATTATCTCCAGAGCTAGAATTCCTGGTTATTGCTTTGATCAGCTTTCTCATCTGTAAAATGGATTAATATTAATAATTATTAACTCTTCTTTTTTATATTCCATGGACCTCTTTAGTGGTCTGATGAATCCTTTCTCCAAAAAATGTTTTTAAAAGCACAAAATAAAATGCCAAAAATTATAAAGAAAACCAATTATGATATTGAAATAAAGCACAGGCTAGTTATGCAGGAAATAAGAATTCAAACTTAGGTTTTCAGTCTTAGGTTTGACTTCTCTCCTCCAAGTCTAGTGTTCATCTCATTATACCAAGATCCTTATCACTCTCCTTTCAGGACCCACCTGTGCTTCTTCAGACTTATTTGTCCAGAAACATACTTTTAGACTTGAATCATATTTAAAAGAACTCATAAGCATTAGTCTAGGATTATAGATTTGGACTTGGAAAAGGGATTGTAGAGGTCATAAAAATCTAGTTCTGTCATTTTACAGATGAGAAAACTGAAGCATTAAAAAATGAACTGATTTTCCCAATGTCACACAATTAGGAAGTATCTGGGAAAGAATTTGAACTCAGATCTTTTGATTCCAAATTTAGTTCCCTCTTTATTATGTCACCTAGATCCTTTCAAGGAAAGAAGATGGGGCTTAAAGCAATTTTGAAACATTATAGGAAAAATTAAACCTAAAATTACAGGATGAAAAGATGGGAGGGATCTTAAAAATTTCTTAATTCAAGCACCTCCTCATGCAGATGAGAAGTGAAGTAATTTATCCAAAGTCACACAAACAATAAGCAGTGGACATTCACCCTCAGCACAGGCCTTCCTGCCCCAAACCCAACAGATCTTTCCTCTATACCATGGTACACTTCCAGGTCCATTTTCATATTTTACAAATAACCATTCATAAATTTTTTATGCATGATAAACATATGTTATTTTGTAAGAGAAAATAAGACTCAGAATTCTCTTAGTAAGCCTCTATCAGCATGGAGCAGCACGGTTCCCCCTTAGAGAACACTGAGTATTTTGGGATATTACTGGACACCACCATCCCTCACTAGACAATTTTGCTTAACAGATCTGGTTAGTTAGCATTTGGTTTACTGTTCCTCCAAATGGGATAGTTTTCAGTGACCTACTGGAAAACAATCATCAATGTAGAAAAATGGAGTGGGGGAAAAAAAGAAAAATGGAATGGAACATTTCTATCTCTTTATTCCAACTGTTTATTGAAGAGTAAAGAAAGAGAGGAAACATAATTTTAAAAAAGGTTTGGAGAAAGATTATCTAGAGACATCTAAATGGTTCACTGGCCCTGGAGTCAAGAAGGTCAGTTCAAATTCAGCCTCAGACTCTTACTAGCTGTATGATCTTGGTCAAGTCATTTCATCACTATCTTCCTCAGTTTTTGTAAAATGGGGTTAATAATGATATTAACCACCCAGAGTTGTTGTAAGGATAAAATGATATAAATATTTGTAAAACAATTATCAGAGTTCCTAGTATTGTTGTTTAGTGGTTTGCGTGGTATCCAATTCTTTGTGACCCCATTCAGAGTGGTGTGCCATTTCCTTCTCTTGTTCATTTTACAATGAACTGAGACAAATAGGACCAATTCTGATTTGGCCAGAGTCTCACAGTTAGCAAGTGTCTGAGGCTGGATTTGAACTCATCTTCCTGGCTGCAGACCTGGCATCCTATTCATTGCACCACTAGCTATTCCATCAATTGGACATGACTGAAACAACTGAACAATAAAAGTCTGCTACATAGTAGGTACTTAATAAATGATTTTTTTCCTTCCCTCCTTACACCCTCTCTCTTTCCTTCTTTCTACCCTCTCTCCTTTTCCTCCTTCCCTCCCTCCCTCCCTCCCTCCTTCCTTCCTTCCTTCCTTACAAAGGATAATGAAATCTAGAGATGATAGGTGATTTACTCAAGATCACACTAGTAATAATGAGCCAGTATTAGAAATTTAAGATCCTCAGACTCTTCCACTGACCCTTTCAATAACTCCCTCATCTTTCATGTAGACAGATATTGACATAGTAAGTAATGTATAAAGGCAGGAAATAAACTTGATGGGATTTTTCTTTTCTGAAGGACTGGTCTCTCTGGTAAGTAAGTATAAGGGAAAATGTACTGATTAAAAGGAATATTAGATTGATTTTTTTCCTAAGGTAGTAGAGTGGGAGAAGGCAGAATATGGCAAAGACTGGGGGGAAAATCAGCACAAAGAAATCAGGTCTGACTCTTTGGGTTTCTGTGTAGGGGGGGAGGAAGAGAAAAAATTTATTTTTGGGTTTGGTTTGAAGTTATATCTCTTCATAATGCCAGATTTCATTAACAGGTGGCCAACTGGCATCACTCTGGCCAGTCCCCATGTTTCTAAATATAGCCCTTGAGGTTGAGCCAAAAGAGTGGAGCCAGTGTTTCCCTGGAAAGTATCTGTTTCTCTAGGGAAAGGAGGAGGAAAGCTTGATAAATGAAGCAATTTGGGATTGAAAACCTTAGTGTTATTGTGGGCTTCTTCTTTCTCACCCTACCGCTAGAAGTGCCTTTCTCCATATCTTCACCCCACTTCTTAAACTCTTTTAAAAAGCTTATTTTATTTTTCATTTATGCAATAAAACAGGATTTCATTAACTTAGTATAAAAGATGATAGATCAGATACAGTTTGTACTATACCTGAGCAGGGACCTCTACTATACATAGACTTCCAATGATGGGGAATTCACTATCTAGTAAGGTATCTTATTATTTTTGAACAGGTTTAATGTTTAAAAAGTTCTTTACTTAGGTAGCTAGATGACAGAGTAGATAGAAAGGTAGGACATGGAGCCAGGAAGATCTGAGTCTTACTAGCTGTGTGACAACTTGTACAAGTCACTTGAACTTAAACTTTCTCAGCCTCAATTTTCTCATTTATAAAATAGGCATAGTAACATCATATACTTCCCCAGGTTGTTATGAGAATTAAGTAAGATAATCTATGTAAATTCTTTCCAATCTTTAAAATACCTCATAAATTCAAGTTATTGTTATTGTCCTTGACTACTCAGATGGATCTATAATCTGATCTGTTCTTTCCAATGATGTAAATTTCAAATCATTCACAAGTGCTTATCCTGTTCAATTCTTGTTTGAATTGAAGGGATACTATTTTCTAGAGATCTCTCTCAATTTCTCTTTCCATTATGGAAAATTTGGTCTGCCCATCCATTTGTCATCCTTGTTCTTACCACATGACAAGAACAAGCCCATCTTCTTTTCCTCTTATGCATTTTTTTTTCATTTTCCATTGGTTATATGTTGCATATTGCTACCACACACTTCTTCTTTGCTCTCTATAGGATACTCATGTTTTTGAGACTCTCGGGTTTCACATCTCTTCATTATATGCTAACATTGGAAATTCGGATATTCAAAAAGATTGTTTTTGGGGGGCAGCTAGGTGGCGCAGTGGATAGAATACCAGCCCTGAATTCAGGAGGATTTGAGTTCAAATATGATCTCAGACACTTAACATTCCCTAGCTGTGTGACCCTGGCCAAGTCACTTAACCCCAATTGTCTCGGGGTGGGGGGGAGGGAGAAATTGTTTATGAGAGATGATTTGGACCATTAAAAGAAATTTGGATTTTTTTCCTGGAAGTAATCCAGTTACTCACTGGTTTTGTTTTTTGTTGTTGTTGTTGTTGTTGTTGTTGTTTTTAATTTAATTCTGGGCCCAACTGTGTATTTGTAATAATAGTTAGCATTCATGTGCACTTTAAGGTTCACAAAGTGTTTTACAAACATTATCTCATTTGGGTTTGGTTTTAAGTTGTATTTCTTCATAATGCCAGATTTCATTAACAACACTGCAAAAAGGTGCCATTGCTATCCCTACTTGACAAATAAGGAATTCTCTCTCTCCCTCCCTCTTTCCCTCCTTCCTTCCTTCCTTCCTTCCTTCATAACAAAGGTAAATGGCAGGCAAAGGTTAAATGACTTGCACGGGGTCCCACAGCTAATAAGCTTCTGAGGCCAAAGTTGAACTGAAGTCTTCCTGTTTCTGATTCCATTACTCTATCTACTGCACTGCATAGCTACCTGTTAGACATTCATGTTTTAGGATTATAATCTATCAGTCTGGACAATAGACATTCTTTAACCATTTGGTGTTTCTTATGTGCATGGTCAGTTTCAACTTTTAAAAATAGTTAAAGATATCTTCCAGGAAGCTCAACAATATTCCAAGACTTGATATAACTAGTGTAGTATCAATGACAAATCTGAAGGACTTCATCATCCACAAGGAATCTCTCCTTAATTTGAACTCTGCCACATTTCTATCATAATGGTGATCACCTTTAGCAAGTACAAATCTCCTTATTTATGCCTCATCTTTATGATCAATATCATTGAATAGGGATGTTAATATTGCCATATTTTTCAAGGAATCTTGATTGAGTTAGATGTTTGAAAGGGAGATGGAGAGTTGGGAAGAGCTTTCTTGAAAGTATTTTGTTCTGCTGTATCAAATGCTTTTTCATCTTTAACAAAAAGTAAATAGAGTGGTATCTTGTCCACATGGTTCAGGTAATTGTTAGTGAAGATTTGATTCATTGAAGATATTTTTTTGAAAATCTTCTTGCTTTCTACTAATGCTCTCATTAAAGGTATCTAATGTATCTCACAAAGATTTTATATAGATGGAAAAATATTCATATAATTCAGTAGCTGTTGATGTTCTTTCAGCTACCTTTCTTCAGTAAAAATAAGGCCAGGGATTTATCCCTCCATCTTTGGCATCTTCCCATTCTCCAGATATCTTGTCAATAGATCCCTCAGTATCCTCACAATTGTGCTGCCTCCAACATGGAGGACATGGTCCATCTGGCTATTTTCCCCACCTTTGTACTTTTTTTCTTTTATCTCCTTTCTACTTCTTCTATAGCAGACTCTATGATACTGGAGTCTGAATATGGTAATTCCCTTGAACTCAGTAGTGAAAACAGTTAGTTAACAAATCTTTGCAGATCATTTCAATTTTTTCTTTTGTTTATTTTTCTCCTTCCATTTTTATCCTTAAACCTACTCAGGATGGGATGCCCATCAATTGGAGAATGGCTGAATAAATTATGGTATATGAATGTTATGGAATATTATTGTTCTGTAAGAAACGACCAGCAGGATGATTTCAGAGAGGCCTGGAGAGACTTGCATGAACTGATGCTGAGTGAAGTGAGCAGAACCAGGAGATCATTGTACACAGCAATAAGACTATACGATGATCAATTCTGATGGACATGGTTCTTTTCAATAATGAGGTGATTCAGGCCAATTTCAATGGTCTTGTGATGGAGAGAACCATCTGCACCCAGAGAGAGGCCTCTGGGGACTGAGTGTGGATCACAACACAGTATTTTCACCTTTTTTGTTGTTTGCTTGCTTTTTGCTTTTTTTCTTATTTGAACTCAGATTCTCCTGACTCCAGGATGGGCAATGATTCTATATGTTACATTTCCTACATCTGTTTGGAATACTTTGTAGTTTGTCACTGATTTCTATTACTTCCAGCAATATTATTTAGATACAACCTTATAAACAAACTATATCAGCAACATTCGTAATATTACTGTATACTTATACTCTCCTTCTTTACTCCAATCTGATGAAGAAGTGGCCTTTATCCCTACCTGTACCCGATTCTTTAATCTCAGTCTCTCTCTTCTCCTGAAAATTGCTTTAAAAATCATCCCTGCCCTTACCGAGAATATTTAAATTGTCTCTATATACTGGCTCTTTCAGTACTGCCTACAAGTATACCCAGATTTCCTCTGATCAGTAAAAAAATAATAAAAATCCTACACTTAACTCTACCATCCTCTCCAGCTGTTCTGCTATATTTCTTCTCTTTTTCGTAGCTAAACTCCTAAAAGGAGAAAAAAAAGCTTTCTACACTAGTTGTTTCTACTTTTTTTCCTCTCACATCTCAGTTCTTTGCAGTTTGGCTTCTGATGTTATTATTCAACTGAAATGGCTTTCTCTAAAGTTACCAATGACCTTTTAATTACCTAATCCTCAGTTCTCAAGCCTTGTCACATCTGTGTATCATATGCCACTGTAGACTACGCTTTCCTTAAGGGAAAAACCCTCTGGGTTTTTGTGACACTGTTTTCTTAGTTCTCCTTTTACTTGTCTACCTTCTTATTTGTCTTCTTTTCTAAACCTTCTTCCATATTGTGCCCCTTTCATGAAGTGGACCTCAAGTGAACTAGCAATGAACTCATCTGCTTCCATGGATTCTAGAGTCATGTCTATGAAGATAATCCTTAATTCTATTTCTGTAGCCCTAGTTTTGCTTCTCAATTTCAAATACACATCACAAATTGTCAATTGGACATTTCTCATTGAATTTCCTATAGGCATCCCAAATTTAAATGTCCAAATGGAACTCACTATCTTTGCCCCCAAAATGTAACCTTCTTCTTAACTTCTCTGTTTTTATTGATAACACCAGGAGTATGATGGTAAATGTTTAACAATCAGCTCTCTGGGGAAAAAAAAGGCACACTCAACACATTTTTAAGATTAATCTATAGCTAGGTGGAACAGTGGATAGAGCATCCAGCCTAGAGACAGAAAGACCTGAATTCAAATCTAGCCTCAGATACTGCCTAGCAGTGTGAGACCCTGAGCAAGTCATTTAACCCTGTTTGCCTCAGGTTCCTCAGACCTGGAGAAGGAATAAACCCACTCCTGTTTGCCAAGGAAATGCTAAATGGGGGTCTTTGAAGAGTCAGACACGACTGAATGATAACATACTTACTGTACATGTTGTTTTCCTGGGTAGAAAACAAGCACTTTGAGGGTAGGACTATCTTTTTTTTTGGTCATACTGTCTCTGGTTCCTGCCACTATACCTGACATACAATAGGGACTTAATGTTTATTGATTGATTGATACTATAGGTTTTCAGACTGGAAAGAACAAGGTGGGTGGCTATTTATTAAGTCCAAGTCCATCAAACCCTGTTTCTTCTACCTCCTTTCTGGCCCCTCCTCTAACTACATATTCTTTCCTCTCTTCCCTCCACTTGCCCCTAGCACCCAAGGGGGAGGGAGGGGAGATTGGAGTGACAGATCATGGCAGGCAAATTGTGCTGTTATTTTTGGTGTGAGGAATTTAATTTGTTTCACCTGTCACTGATTACCAAGGTTGTCGTGAGCCTGCTTAAAGCTCAATTACCCATAATTGAGGCAATAGGGGGGAACAGAAGGGAGGAAAGCAGAGGAAAGGCAGGAACAGAAGGGAAAGCAGGAACAGAGGGAAGGCAGGAGATACATAAGGGGGAGGACCCATGGGCATAGGGTGGGGGCAGAGACTTGGGCAGGGGGTTGGCTTTTGTCCAAAGACTGTAGGCGAATTTGTGTTCTAATTGACTCCTGTTTGTGGGCTTTTTAGTTTACTGGTGTCTTTGTTTTCAGGCTGTCTCCAAACTCTTTCTGGAGCCATATGCCTACTATACTCTCTAGCTTCCTGTTACTCTCCATCCAATACTCCTTCTTAGAATCAGTCTCAGAATTAGAAGGGACCTTGGAAATTGTCAAATGAAATCCCTACCTGAACAGGGATCTCCTCCCTGACAGGCTCCTGCCTAGTCTTTACTTGAACACTCCCAGTAATTGGTCTGTCCTTACTCATATGGCAGTTCAAATTATACTGGGGGAGGGGTGTGTGTGTGTCAGAATCCCTTTTTTTTCTGAACTATGAAATATAGGATTAATAAAAATAGTTTCTGAGTGGGGAGGAAGCAAGTTACAATCTAGTCAGGGTAAAATAAGGAATTACTGACCCAAGGGGCAATGTTATAGCCAGGGATTGTTGAATTCAAGGCTGGATTTTATTTCTTTATCTAGTTGGACCTAATTGACATTTATAACTCTTTGTTTTGACACAAATTTTTGATTCCTTTTAGGTTCCCAGTCTTCTGATAGGCAGTTAGATAACGTATGCCCTTGCAAGGATGTTATTGGCTGACTAGATGAATAACTACATTTTACCTGACTTTTACTATGCAAGTTAAGAGGTGGAAGTGTGGGACCATCTATAGTTATATGGAAAAAGTTTCAAATCACTATTGGTTAGAAAAGTGAAAATTAAAACAATTTTGAAACCCTACCTCAAACTTATCAAATTATCTAAGATGAGAGGAAAAAATGTTGATGAATGTTGGAGGGGATGTGGGAAAACTGGGACGGTAATACATAGTTTGGTAGAGTTGTGAATTGATCCAGCCATTTTGGAGGACGATTTGGAACTATGCCCAAAGGGCTTTAAACTGTGTGTACCCTCTGATCCAGCAGTGTCACTACTGGGCCTGTATCCCCAAAAGATTATAAACTGAGTATAGCAGGCTTGAAAGAGCACAGGGCTATCAATTCAAAATCATTGGGCCACTCTTGTTTCTTCCTGAAATTGAATGAATAGGCTTTATTCTCAAGATTACTAGGTGATTGCACTTGGGAGTGAAACCTTTGGACCAAATCCACACTTAAACACATAGTTGATATAGAGGTTTGGTGGTCCAATGCTTGATTTAATTCTTTTGGGGTCAGGGATCAGCTTTTTGTGACCTTCCCTCAATTGCTTTCTTTCATCCCATAACTATATAATGACCTCTACACAGCAGAGCTGCTAAAGAAATGAAAGAGCAGGATGGGTGAAAGGGTGGCAGTACTTTTTCAGATGATCCTATTCAATTTAATTCAGTTCAAGTGTCTGCTATGCACATGCCAGGTAATGGAAATGCAAACATGAAATATCGCAACTGTTCTTGCCCTCGGGGAGATTAGATGTTACTGGAGGGGGTTGTGGGAAATATGGAATATGACATGTAATATATAATTAGAAGTAATTAGAAGAGGGAGAAAACCAACAACTGTGGATATGGAGGGAGATTAGGGAAAGCTTCAGAGAGGATGTGGCACCTGAAATGAGCTTCTGGAGCAACTCCAGGGACTAGTAGAATATGAGCTATTTGAGGACAGGGAGATATCTTTTTCCTTTCTTTGTATCCCTAGCACTTGGGCACTTATTAATGTTTATTGACTGGTAGAAGAACCCAGATCTCCTTGACCAAAAAGGGTACTCTAAGTACTACTAGAGATGGAATTAGGAAATGGTTGTTTCTTTTTAAGTAGAACTCTCTATGTTCCTTCTAGGAGGATTTTTTTTTTTCCTTTGCGGGTTAGGAACTGAATGAGACAGACTAAGGAGAAATCCACCAATCAGAGCCCATTCAAAATTTTAAGTTGAATTGGTAGTCTCCATTCTTTTCTCAGCAGCTCTCTCCCTGACATCATCTATCACTTTCTATGTGTTACCCTTCCCAGGGCACATGCAAGTTTTAATAGGAAGCTCTTATCTGATCATAGATTTAGAACTGAAGAAGACCTTTGAAGGTAATGAATTTAACCTCCTTATCATACAAATGAAGAAACGGAGCCCCAGAAAAGTTACTAAATATGTGAGGCAGGATTTACAACTCCTACTCAAAGACAAGATGAAATGGTGAAAAAAGTCTATCTCTGGGATCTTGGGCTTTGTCATACCTTGGAGATAGGAGAGATTTCCCAGAGACCACAAAGAAGGTCCTGTATGTATTCAGTCTATTAGTGATGATAGAGCATTTCCATTGTCAGCATTGCCCTTTCTGAGGCAGTACTGAGGATTTAAATTCTGTAAAGCTGAAAAAATGAAACAACCCAAACCCTCAAACCCCATCCTGTTGTAATCATATGCTTCCAGTTCCAGCAGAGAGTAAGGAACAGTCTATTTTTTTATTGGGAGATTTTTTCTTGTTGTCTCTTCTGTTCTCCCTCCTCCTTCCCTCAGTCCCTTTCCTTGACACCTCCCCACCCCCAAATTAATAAGCAGGTTTGAGGAATTCCATTGAAAGCTTGTATCCTTACCAGCACACACTATCATTAAAAGCAATAGGTTTTAAATATAGATCTGGGAAGAACAGTGGCTTCTCTGATGAAACTGTGGGGAAGCCTTCTGCCCATCTCCAACCCTTTTAGGCTGGAGAAGGACTTATCTCTATAACAACCTTTCAAGGAGACATAATTTGGGATCTAACTCTCTGGAGGAAATTAAATATATTATATATGGGATATGTACTGCATTATTAACATTTGATCTATCACATTCTTAAGCCTAGATAATTGATGGAGCAAAAATCAAGCTCAGATTTGTAGCATTCACTAATTTCCAAGGTCTAAATGCTCACACTGAAAATGTAACTGGCTCTCACTAGCCAGTCCCAACTGGCTCCAACAGACCCTTGGAACTTGGGCCATAAATCTATAGCTGAAATCGACCATAAAGGTCATCTAATGTAATCTCCTCATTTTACTAAAGAAGTACAGAGGAGTTTAAGTGATTTGAATGGGGATAACTTTGGGAGGTGATGATTCCTACATTCAGGGTTTAAAGTTATCAAGATGGGAGAACTGGAATAGCCATTTTCTTTTCCTCTTACACCTTTACTCCCTTCCTCCTATGCCAGAAGAGAGAAGGAAAGGGAAAGGTACCAGTTAAGTTGTTCCAGTTAAGGAAGAATTAAGTATCAGTTTAAAAAGGTGGGAGCAGAATTAAGACTGTCAACAGAAAAACTGAATCAAACTCCTCTTTCCTCTGTTGTAGAATGATCCAGATATTAATCCTTTCACAGTGTTCCCCCAAACACACTTGGCATATTTCCAGCCATTATTCACTTTCCTTGAAATATCTGACACCCTTTTATTGGAATGCTGCAATTTTTCCAAAGCTCAGTTCAGCCCTGTAAAGCCTTCTATGGTCACTCCAGCCCACATCACCTACCTCCAAGCTCCTACAGCACCCTTCTCCTCCCCACTACAAATTAGAAGGAGCTTTGGACTAGGCTAGAACTGGGATCCAGGTCTAGCCCCATTGTTTTCTAACAGTGAAACCTGGACTTAAATGGTGACATTTAGTCCTGGTTCATGAGTTAAATTACAAAACATAGTAAAAAGTGTACTTGGCTTGAAATCAAACCACTGGGTAATATTTTAAAGCAGATAACTGGTCCCATTATAATCTCTACTCCCTCTAACCCACCTAATAAATTCTAATAGCTTTCTATCTAGTGTCAAATATAAATTCCCTCTTTAATGTTCAAAGCTTTTTACAAACTGCCCCTCCTCTCACCTTTCTAATCTGTTTACCCACTATACTGTACTATGTTATTCATTCCAGTGACTTCCTTGCTGTTTCTCAAACAGGACACTCCATTTTCAGACTTTGGATAATTTTGCTAACTATTCTCCATGCCTTGAATATTCTCCTCATTTCTACCTTCTGGCTTTTCTGATTTCCTTCAATTCACAACTAAGATCTCACCTTCTTTAAGAAGCCTTCCCAATCTTTTCTTAATTCTAGTATCTTCCCCTTGTTATCATTAAATTATCCTTTATATAGCTGATTTATACAACATTGTTTGCACACTGTCTTTTCCATTAGACTATAAGCTTCTTGAGAGCATGGATTAACTTTTGCCTTTTTTTGTATCCTCATTGCTTAGTATAGTCTAGAATACAGTAGATGTTTAGTAAATACTTATTGACTGACTGTTCCCATTTCCTTTTCCTTTTTTTTCCTTGAAATCCATAATTTCTTCAATATGGGAAATTTCATATATATACATGTGTGTATGTATGTTTTTGGTACCTTGTTTAGGAACCCCTAAGGGCAGCTAGATGGTTCAGTAGATAGAGAAACAGGCCTGGAGTCAGGAAAAATCATCTTCCTGAGTTAAAATTTGACTCCAGGATACTTCCTAACTGTGTGACCTTGAGCAAGTCACTTAACTCTGCCTCAGTTCCCTTATGTATTAAATGAGCTGGAGAAATAAATGGCAAACCACTTTATTATCATTCCCATCTTACAAATGGAGCAGCATCTCCATCAGCATTAGGCAGTCATACATATATGTATGGATGCATGCATGTATGTGCATATGCTTGTGTAACACACACATACCTGCATGTACATACATATGCATATAAGAACATTGTACATATATGTGTGTGTGTGTTTTGGGGTATTGATATACACACATACATATATATGTACATAAATACATGCATGTGTACTATCTGCCTGTGGGCAAGTCCAGTGGTAATATTTCCAAGATCATTGACAAAGTACATCTTCATGCATACTGAGATCTTTATATCACCAAGGCCAGTCCATTCAACATTGTCATGCTGCTTCCATACCCACTATTATCTCTAGAAAAGGTTCCCCATAATATATCACCCTGGAGCAGCTTGTTCTTGGAAATCTGAGTGGGAGGAAGCAAAAGAAAGAAGCAAGGAATGAAGGAGAAGGGAAAGCTTACTGTTCCTTAAAGAATACATTCCAAACTCCTCATCTAGATCTTCAAGGAACTTCCAGGAACTCCAGTCTGGTCCCAACCACCCTCTCCATCAGTTCAGAGAATGGAGTCCTGTGAGCTCATTGCATGAATCTTCACAGACTAATCTTAGAGTTCTAAGGGGCATCAGGGGCCATCCAGGCTAACCTGTCACTGAACTGAATCCTATTTAGGTCATACTTGACAAATAGTCAGACAACCTCTCCTAGAAACCCTCCCTAATCCACTTTGGGCAGTTTTTCCTTATATGGAGCTGAAATCTGTCTCTGGGCAGACTCATCCCATTGCTCCTAGGTTCTGCCTTCTGGGGCCAAGGGGAATAAATCTAATCCTTCTCTTACACAAGAGAACTCTTAATTCTTGAAGACATCTATCATGTACTCAGCTGTAAAGCAAAGGGGTTGGATCTAATTTTATGATCCTCCCTAAATCTACTTTTCTGCAGACTAAACCATTGCCAGAAATGATGTTTTTATAGCATGGTTTTCAATACCCTCGATATCTTGATCATTCTTTTCTCTTAACATGTTCCAGCCCACCAATGCCCTTTCTAAATAGGGTGCCAAGAAGTAAACACAGTTTTCCAGACCTAGTCAACCCAGAACAGAAGATAACAGGACTATGATATTCTGGGCTCTACCCATGTCTCCCCTTTACTGTATTTATTAAATGTGTTTTGAACCCAAGTTCAGAACTTTTCTTTAGAAAGATGGAAGGAAATAAGCATTTATTAAATATGTACTGTATCCCAGGAATTGTGCTAAGGGCTTTATAATAGTATCTCATTGGATCCTCACAACAATTCCATTTGTATTATTTTTTGGAGACAATGGGGTTGTTACCCAGGGGACAGCTAGTAAATGTCTAAAGCTGACTTTGAACTCAGGCCTTCTTAACTCTCATTCCATTGCTCTATTCATTGCTCCATCTATCAGGTAAACTGATCTTTTCACTACCTTTGAAATCACCAAGGGCAGCATGATAAAACAGAAAGAGAGCAGGACTTTGGTCCAGGAACTCTGGGTTCAAGTGCTCACACTCCCACTTAACTCAGTCATGATACTGCCTCCATCTTGGAAGCTCATGTATACCACAAAGAAGTTGGATTAGCATCGTTCAGGTCCCATCCAGCACTGACAATATATAATTCTTGCCATGAGTTGTTCTCAAAGTTTCTGATTTCCCTTTGCTTATCCAAATTCTTGTTCTCTCAGACCTAAGTCCAACTTTTTATATAGAAATAATAAAAATTGATATTTATCAACACTTTAAAAGGGTGGGATAGTGGGAAGAATTTGGGGCTGAATGCTGGCTTTGTCAATTAACATCTCTGGGACCATGTCTAAGTCATAACCAGTCTGAGCTTCATTTTGTTGTTGTTGAGTTGTTTTAGTCACATCTGGTTCTCCATGACCCCTTTTGGGGTTTTTCTTGGCAAAGACACTAGAATGATTTTCTTCTCCAACTCAGTTTTACAGTTGAGTGTATTAAGGCAAACAAGGTTACTTGCCCAGTGTGTGAAGCTGGATTTGAACTAAGGTATTCCTGACTTCAGGGCCACTCTCTAGTCACACAGCTGCCACTGGGCTTCAATTCTTCATCTGTTAAATAAGGAGACTGGGCTAGATGCCTTCTAGATCTAAATCAGTGGTTTCATTTGATCCTCACTACTACTCTATGTAATATGTTTTATTATCATTGCCGTCTTACAGATGAAGAAACTGAGTCAGCATTAGGCAGGATTATAAATCAGGACTTCTTGCTAATTAGGCCTGTGTTCTATCTGCAAGGTCAAGCTGCCTCTTGATAGAGACAATTCTTCTTCCAATATACTCTCAGCCTATAACCATGTTTATGCCCCGAAGTCTTGTTACTTATTTAACTTTTTATGCCTATGCTCTTTTTCCCAACTAGATTCTGAGCTCCTTAAAGTCAGGGCTCATATCCTGGATCTCTCTGCACCCCACACAGCTGAGCCTGGGTCCTGGTGCAGAAGCAGGTGCTCAGGGGATACTGAAAAGCTGGCCAGGCAGCTCAGTTAGGCAGGCAGGACAGATGGCTGCTGCAGTTACCTCCCTCTCTCCCTCCCCCAGACACCTCCATTCGATTTCTAGGACAAAGGGGTTTTGGCCAAGAGAGGACCAGAAGCCCCCAACAAAGCCTCTGGCCAAAGGAGGGTGTGTGAATGTTTTCTCATGCAAATAGCGCAACAAATTGGCCAAGAAGGTGAGAAATCAGTTTGTTTGAAGTGTTGGGTTGGATTTAGAGAGGAAGGAGAGGGGATCCTCTAAAATTACTTTGTACACTCCTTTTATTTCTTCTTAGCTTCTATTTAAAATAATACAAAACAAAACAAAAGAGATTAACCCTTTGAGTGCTAATATCAGAGGAGTTATCCCAAGCTCTTTCCAAACCACTAAGAAAGAATGTCTCTCCTCCACAGCATAGTTTTATTTCCCTCACTCAAAGACTGAAAATACCATATTATTTTCATAAGGTGTGGATTCTAAAAACAGGCTTCCCCAGAGAAAAAGGAAAGGGAGAATTCTTATGTCCCAGTTATTACAACAAGGCACTTGGGGTAGCCATGCCCACACTGAAGGGGGATGGGGTGAAGAACAGGATCTTTCTCCATATATACCAGAACTTTCCTTACTTCTCCAGGGCAGACAACTCAGGAACAACTTTAATAAGGCACATCAGGGATGGAAGTAGGAAGGGTGAGGAACAGAAACATCCTTGAGGGAGAAATGGCATTCTTTATTTATAAATTAAAACATAAAATTACAAGGAACCATTTACATGACTGGAAAACAACATGAAAAATAGAATAAAAGAGAGTTGCCAAAAATCAAAAATGACAAAGGAAACAAAGTCTATTTACATGTCCAACAAAACATGGGCCTCCAAAAACTGGAGGTGGGAGTGTGGGGAGAAGGAATGTCCTCCTGAGGCAGTTCCCTGCACAGTCTGCAGTGACAGCATCAGACATGAGCCAGTACTGCCAGGACAGACGAAAAGGCTTCAGGGTACTCCACAGGCACTGCCCATACAGCTCTGGGGCATTGGCTCAGATTACAGCTATTGGGCAGGCAGGAGATTTTGCACCCACGTGCCTCTTCTAGGGACAGTTCCAATTCTTCCTTCTTGTTGTCTCACCAGGCTCCTGGAGAAAACTTTAAGGAGGGAATGCTCCTGGCTTACTGGGCATTTATCTTAGACATTCACTTAGATACTTCCCCTCTGCAGCTGGGGTTGACCTAAGGGACCTTCTACTTCCCAACTCTCAATCTCAGAGCAGAGGCAGCCTCCTGAAATAGCACATTTCAAGTTTAGCCTATATGATTGGGGCCTGTTGGAGCCAAGTGCCCATAGCTGCAGGTCACAAGGGAGAGGGAAAGACATTCAGGAAAGGCATCCAGTCATTGGAGACAGAGGTCAGCTTCCAAAGCATACAGGCAAGGTACCCTTCTTGGTGAGAGGATGGGCTTTCTGGGCTATGGCTTTGCAGATGCTTATTTACTCTCTGACCCACCATCCCCATTCCTCTGGGTACATAGGGAAAGTGTTGGCAAAAACAAGCAAGCAGTGGGGGAGCATTTAATATTGCTAAAGGGAAGGACCATGGGGTGGACATTTCACACTGTAAAAGGAACTAGAACATTTAACCTTCTTGCTCCCACCTATCCTCGACTTCCCAAAGGACAGGATGCTTGCCCACCTTTATCTGTTCTCCCTATTTTAGAGATGCCCATGTTGACATAGTTCAAGGACAATAAGGACTTCTCATCCAGTGTCAAGAAAAGAGAAATCAAGTCCATCTGACCTAGCTATGTTATAGAAAGCAGCAGCACCCATGTCATGACCTAAGCACTGGGCAGTGCCCTCAGGGAAAGGCATCTTTGTACCTAGAAATGTTTCAACTAAAGGCTTCAAAGGCCCTCCAGTTAGGGGATCCCTCCAACCAAAGGCCCAGATCCATGATATGGCCTGGAATATGGCTTGGGGAGATTGGGAGAGCTCCCTTATTTGTTGAGGGTTTGTTAATATCTTGGTCTTTGGGTCAGAGAAACATCTGCCAAAGCTGGAGCATCCCTTTCTTCTTAGTATTTGTATTAGTAGTATTAGTATTAGAAGTTGCTAATACATACTCATTAATTGATTGTATGAGGTCTTCACAAAGAACCCTTGTTTTGGGGGAGCTATTTTTTTGAGTAGGCCTCAATCTGAGAAGGAAATAATTGGCTCTCTTTACCCAATTTTGTTTGTTTGTTTTTGCTATAAGATTGAGGGGGGAAGATTTGGAATCATACAAGGCACAGTCTGGCTTGAAAGGGTTTGGGGCTGGGAAGGTGAGGTCTTTTACTTGCTGGTTAGGACTTGGCTACCCCTCAGGGTGCTGCCCTTATGGCAAAAGGAAGGACATTTGGTCTAGGAATTTCAGGTACAGATTGAGTTTCAAACCAGCCATGACTGTAAAGCTCAGCAAGAACTGAGCTCCTGAGCAAATTCTTCTATGTCAAGGGGCCATATTATGTATGGGCTTGGGGAAAGTGATTCTTTCCTCTCCTAACAGACTACTCACTCATAGCCCTGCTTTATAATACCCGACAATAGGGACCCAAAGGAATATTGGGGACTCCATGGACAGACTATGTCCCCATGGAGTAGGATTCTAATCTTCAATCCTTGGATTGAGGAAATCCCTAAAAGCAAGGAAGAAACTATAAGTATCACCAGGGAAGAGGCAAGAGGCATTTCTATGAAAGCAATGGGTCAATGTTGAGGAGACGAGGGGAGGACTGCCTAACCTCAACATTCCCAGAACCTCAATTGCTACCTCCCTACTGCTTCCCTAGGAAATCTCTCTCTGGGAAGTGCTGGGTAGACAGTTCTGAGACTTGGAGAAACAAGACTGTTACAAGTACAGCATCTGCAGCTAGAGGCAAAAATAGACTAGGGAACAGCCGGCTGCCTGCTAGGTCTGCTGTTTGCTTCTGAAAGGGGGAAAATATCCTTTAACAACTTCCAAACCAAGCAATTCAATGTCCTAGAAACTGAAGGGGTGGCGATGGGGGAGAAACAGATCACAGATTTTTAAAGCTGGAAAGAAACTTTACAATCACCTATTCCACTCCTTTCATTTTATGGAAGAGGAAATTGAAGTTCACGAGAAGGGGAATAATTTCTCCGAAGTCACATTGCTAGTTTGTGGCGCTGGGACCAGAGCCCACTTCTTCTGATTTTTAGGTCTCTTGGATTCTGGCTGCTGGCCTTGTTTTTTGGTCTTCATGTTTCTGTGAGGTGGAAGGAGGAGGAGGGGAATGTTTGTGGGTTATCTGATGGACTCCAGGAGAGTGGGTGTGAGCTTATTTTCTGCCTTCAGCTCCAGCATCACTGACCCAATGGCACTTTGGGCATAGTATTGAAACTTGTTAAGAATTGGCACTGATGATATACTACCCAACATTTGGGCCAGATTGGGTGTGGGAGAATGAATAAGGCCAGGGGATGAGGAGCCAAGGAGAGAACCCTAGCAATTATGTGGTATCCATTGATGATTCTGGACACTAAGGGAATATCTCTAATTTAGGTTAGAAGATTGGTCAAAGGTGGCAGGTTTCCAGCTTGGAACCAGCAGGGAAATCCACTCCCCTGGTCTACCTGGAAAAAATAAAAATTGACAGCTCACCTAGGGATGGCAGAAAAGAAGTACAAATCCCTGCTTCAGAAGATCTGGGAATACACAAAAACCTGGAATTTGTTTTTTCTTCCTGAAGTTCAGTCCCTTGATTTTCATAGCTTTGGGGGGGATGGTCACTGAAGTCAAAGCTTAGCAGACATCTTAGGAGAGAGACCAACCATCCTTGCCAGGGAATATGAGCTAGAGTTGGCATACGTGAGCCTCTAGCTTTAGTGTTGACATTTATTGGTCATTCCTATCACTGCAACCAATGATTGATTCACCTTCCTCTTTCATTTCCTCTTAGATTTCCCTAAACTCTCAGGCTTCTTTCCTAACTCTATCTCTGGTATCCTTGGAGTCATTCTTTCTGTTGAGTCATCTTTTTGGGGAGTGGGAGGAAAGGGCAATGGAGTGTCTGCTGGACTTTGATGAATTCTGGAACTACGGAGGAAACTTCTTATTCTTGATAAATAAGAAATAATTTAGGATATCCTCAAGAACTTCTCCCTAGCAAGGGTCTGGTTCCAAGGCTCTTGGTCAGTAATGGCTTTTCTCCATCCCAAGGCAAATTAGTGTCTTCATGAGAAAGAAAAGATCTCAAGGCAAGAGGAGAATTCTGGGTATCTGAAAAGGTCGAGTTGAGAGGTTGAGATGACTATAAAACCCTGGGAAGGACAGTGGAGGGTATGATAGCCAGCTGAACTCAGACTATTGTCTTGATGCAGACACCTGATTGAGGGTTGGCTACAGCATCGTCACATGTCTCTTCTCTTTCGGAAGAGTGGGCAAATTACATTTGCCTCTGATGATTGGGGGAGAGGGATTGGGAGATGGAAGTTACTTGGCCAACAGTGAAGAAGAAAGGGCTTCTCCCAAGCATAGCACAGTTGAGCAATGGCAAGGAAGTGTTGTTTCAAATGGGTCCAGATCTTCTGCCTCTCCCAGGGCGCTCAGATCTCAGTGGCAATGATATCCTCATAAGGGACATCAGCCCCCTGGATGTCAATCTCCAAGGGCTCGGCCCCTCCCTCCCCCCTGGACAACTGCTGCAGGGCCTTCTCCAGCCTCTGATTGCGTTGGTACATGGCCAGGTAGCTCTGCTGCAGCTGCTTCTGATAATGGATCACCTTCTCTTTCTCCTCCCTCCACACCAGCCGCTCGTGCTGGAAGCCGGAGGACATCTGGTCGTGGCCCTGCCGTTGCTCCTTCAATTCGGCTCGAAGCCTCTCCAGCTCCCTCTGCAAGGCAGGGATGTCCTCGGAGCTAGCGGCCCCTGGCACGGCGCCATCCCACTCCGCGTCTCCCCGGCGGCTGCGCTCCTGGCGGAGGAGACTGGCCTCTGTCCGCAGCTCCAGGAGCTCCTGCTCCAGCAGGTTAACCTTCTCCCGCAGCAGTTCCGCCTCATTCTTTTTGCGTTGCAGTTCATTCTCACACACCTCCAGCTCGAGGCTCTTGGTCCGTAAGGCGCTTTCCAGGTCTTGGGTTTTCAGCTCCATCCCTTCAAGCTTTCCCCGAGTGTCCTTCAGTTGAGCCTTAAGGCTGAGGATCTCGCTGGCCTTGGCATTGACCTCCGTCTGGGACTCCTTCAGCTGCTGCTTCAGGAGGGAGATCTCACCCGACTTCTGGCACACCTGCGGAGAGAGAGGAAAACCAGGGAATTTCATGAGAGGAATTTCACCAGGGGAGAAAAGGAAAAACCTTGACTCGGGGGAAGTCCCCGATTCCTGAAAAGTAGCACCCTTACCTAAAAGGAAACAGATGAACATTAATAAAAGACCAAAAACCGTTCAAAGAGCTTGATGAATATTCTCTCTTACAGAAATTCTGGGAGGTAGATGCTATTATTATCCCCATTTTACAACTAGGGAAACTGAGTCAGAGGTCAAGTGACTTGCTCAAGATCACACAACTAATAAGTGCCTGAGACTGGATTTGAACTCAGGTCTATCCTGCCTTCTGGCTCAGGACTCTAGTGTGACAGCTAATTCCCTAGGTAATTTCAGGGGCTTGGGTTGATATTTCCCAGATTTTTTCAGCCCGTGGGACAAACTGGGTAGTTCCCTAGTTCTCAGACTCAGGCACTGGTGTATCCAGATGTCTACTTCACCCCTAATAACCAAGTCTATTTGGGTAAAGTGAAAGATTTCTTCTTCTTTTGAGGCAATCAATGTTAAGTTTTTCCTCTTTGGGTCATAGGATTTAGAGGTATAAGGGACCTTTGAGAAAATATCTGGACAAGAGGGTTCACAAATTGTTAGATTTTTTAAGAAGTCCATTTACTTGTATGGAAGTTTATTTCAATATAATTTTTGTTTTGAAATCCTATTTATTTATTTATTTTATTTTATTTGCTTTTTGCTGAGGCAATTGGGGTTAAGTGACTTGCCCAGGGTCACACAGCTAGGGAGAAATCCTATTTATTTTAAGCAATTAAAAACATTACGCTGAGGAGTCTACAGCCTGCCTGCCAAAGAGGTCTGACTGCCAAAGAGGTCTCTGACACACAAGAATAAAAATGTAAGAACCCCTGACCTATTCCAACTTCATTTGTAAAATAAGAAAATTGAAGCCAAAGTAGTATATTTTTATTATTTCATTTCACTTTAAGAATCTCTAATTTTGTTAATATGGTTGCTGCTCCTCCCTCCCTCCCTCCCTCCCTCTCTCTCTCTCTCTCTCTCTCTCTCTCTCTCTCTCTCTCTCTCTCTCTCTCTCTCTCTCTCTCTTTCTTATTTTCTCTTTCCCCTACAGTTAACCTGGTGATGAGCCTCTCAAAACTTAGCTAGTCTGGTCTTCAGATGACAAATGCAGAAGCCATGTAAATACCATTATACTCAAAATGCTTTTCAGCCCAATAGGAACTGTCACAACTTATGTTCCAATGGAAGACTCCAATGAGTCTTTAAGATGACACTTGCCAGAGTTCTTTCTACTTACTCTACAATGAAGCAGCTGAGTAATATTTTTGTGGATGCTTATCTATATTCTTTACTACAATATCCCTATACCTTATTCACATACCCATACCCATTGGCCATCTTCTCTCCTCTCTATCATTAAACCCACTCTCTCGATCCTATTATGTCCTGCTCTAAAATTGGCTTAGAGTTATAAAGCACTTAGCATCATACCTAATACATAGTAAGTGCTATATAAATATTAGTTATTACTATTACTAAAATGGGGGCAGTAATAGAACTTACCTCTCAGGACTGTTGTGAGGACCAAATGAACTATTAGTTATAAAGCACTTAGCATCATGTCTGGCACATAGTAAGTACAATATACATTTTAGCTATTATTATTATTGAAATGGACATACAATAGAGAACTAAACCTCCCAGGGGAGGGTCAAATAAGACAATAGTTGTAAATCACTAGCACAAAGAGAGTGCTCATATTATTATGACTAGTTATTGTTAGGATTAATCTCAGGGGATCTTCCAGGTAGGGGTCCCTGAGCTGGGTTCCATGGGTCCTGCATCCTTCTGGCTCTAAGAGCATCCTCTAATTTCCCGGCAGGCGTCCCCCTCCCCAGCAGCTCGAGCAGGCTGCAGGACCCAGGCTCACCTCCCACTGCGTCTCCTCCAGGGCAGGTGCAAAGTTGGTCTTCTCCTTCTCATAGGACCTCAGCTTGGTCTCCAGCAGGTCTTGCTCCTTCATGAGATTTTCTAGCTCTCCGCGCAGCTGCTTCTTCTCCTGCTGCAGCTGAAACACTTGGAGCTGCAGAGCCTGCTGCGTGCGCTGGCTCTTCTGGGAGGCCTGCCTCAGCTTGCTGCTGCATTTCTGCTTCAGCCCATCCAACTCCTCCTGGCAGCGCCGCTGCTTCTCCTCGTAGGCCTGGCTGGAGGCCAGCTCCTTCTCCTCCAAGCTGCACTGCAGCTTCTGCAGCTCCCCCTCTCTCTCCAGCAGCTTCTGCTCCAGCTCCTGGATGGTACACTCATCCGTGGAGAGCGGTGAGCGGATGCAGGCCGCCTTGTCCGCCTTGCTCGGGTTGCCAATCTTGTTGCCCCCATCAGAGAAGGACAGGGCCTTCAGGCTCATCATGTTGCTGTCCTGCAGCGTGGCCCCCTGGGTGATGTTGTGGGCGGAGCCCCCGAAGCGATTGATGGGCCCCACGGGAGTCACCAGGGGGTCCAGCTGGTAGCTGCTGCTGGTGCTGTGAGTGGGGAGGCTGGACATAGAGTTCCTGCCCGAGTCAGACAGTGCCCCTGAGCACAGGGCCGGTTTCAGCTCCTGCTCCTTGCCCTTGTCCACAGGAGTTGGG
Source organism: Myrmecobius fasciatus (assembly GCA_023553655.1). NCBI lineage: Eukaryota > Metazoa > Chordata > Mammalia > Dasyuromorphia > Myrmecobiidae > Myrmecobius > Myrmecobius fasciatus. The sequence goes on from JAJPUD010009048.1 coordinate 24,349, forward strand.
TGGAGCTGGTGGCCGGCCTTTTCTGGGGGAGAGGAGTGGAGAATGGCCCCAGACCGGGGCAGCACGGGCTTGAACGCTGTTGGTCTTGCAATGTTTTTTTCTGAGCCCTAGGGGAGAGAAAGGACCAGATTCATTACTAGTTTCCCACCTCAGTATTTCTTTCTTTCTTTCCCCCCTCTATGGCTAGAAATAATGATGATGGAATTGAGGAGTTTGGGGTAATGATGAGAAACATCATGGCACGGAAGACAGAGGGTTGTCCTTGGAGGATGAAAGTTATTGCTGTTGTTCAGTCCTGCCCAACTCTACGTGATCCCACGGACATCGTCCATGGGCTTTTCTTGGCTAAGACATGGGAGGGGTTTGCCCTTTCCTTCTCCAATGTGTCTCCATCTTACAGATGAGGACTAAGGCAAATAAGAGTTAAGTGACTTGCCACACAGCTAATAAGTGTCTGAGGTAAAAGCGGAATTCAGATCCTTCTGACTCCAGGCCGGATGCTCTTCCCATTACCTCACCTGGTGCTCAGCATTAATGACATCATGAGGGTGAGCTGACTTGTGTGTGATGTGAATTTAACTGCTCAAAGTCATCAGCCTGACTCACTATCAGTCTGGATGGGAAGAGCCTCAAACTTTCTGGGTCGCCCTCTTGGAGAAAAAGGACCATCCCGGAGCTAGAAGGATGATAGGGCCATAGACTGAGAGCTAGAATGGACCTCAGACACCATCTAGTCTAACTCTCTCATTTTATAGATGAGGAAACCGAGGCTCATGGAGTTAAGGGACCCAGATTATGAGGTCACTGAGTGTCACTGATGGCACTTAAAGCCAGGTCTTCCAACTCCAAGGCAAGTGCTCTTTTTTTGGTTCCATAATAACTTCTAGGTGAAGGTTTCACAGCAAGTGCTGTCCCTTTCCATATTGAGATTATTTCTTTACAGATAATTTTGTAGATGAACTATGTTCTGAGCCTGTCTCAAGAGAGAAAATGTCTTGTGCACAGAAGGACTTGATGACATCCATCCTGTGAGATGTCCACCTATCATCTGCCTTCCAGATGGGGAGTCAGAGGATCAGAATGCCTAAAACCCTGACCTTGTCTTCTTCTGTAACCTTAGGCAACTTCATCTTTTTGCACTTCAATTTCCTCATCTGTAAAATATGTGGGTAGGTGTAACTCATTAGCCTCCTTTCCAGCTCTAAATCTTATATCCTATGGACTCTCATTAAAATCTTAAAATGAAAGATATCTTTTCCTTTTATAGAATCTTTTAAGGCTGCCATGTTGTGGTTAATTTTTTCTCTGAAATGGCTTTTCCATCTCTCACCCAGGAGACCGGTTTTCTTAATATTTATTCCTTATTGGCTAGAAGATGAACATTCCCACTTCTTACCCAGGAAATTCAGGTTCAGATCTTAAGATCATTTTAAGAATATTTTTTTTTCCCAATGGAAATGGGGTTTCCTACATTTCTAGATGGGGTATGCCTCTAGTTTGCTCTTCTATAGCACATCATCTATATGCCTGTCAGAGAGAGAAAAGTTTTGGGTTGAGTAGACTATGAATCTTATTCATTCAGGACATTTCTGATGTTCCAAGAAACAGATGCTCTATATGGGCTGGAAGTAATGACATTCCTAGGTCTATCTACCAAGAATTATGGATCTGGAGAAAACCATACCATTTTAGGATGTTGGATGTCGAGAACAGTCATGGATGACACAATTGTTCATGCTTATGATAGGTGATCAATACTTTAATTTACGATATTCAGATGAAGAATTGATCAGATTGTGATTTGTGGAGTGTGACATGATCCCACCACTAAGTACCTTCCTCAGTGCCCTAGAAAGCAAGTCCTCCCAATCACTCATCTTCAGCCTCTCACCCCCGGAGACCCGCACTTACCAGTTCCAGCTGATTGGAGAAAGGCATAAGCTTTGGGGGTGTCCCAAAGTCCATCCCAGCTTGGCCTCCCATCTCCCCGCTGTTCAACGAGGTGTAGTCTGTTCGGTGGGAGCCCCGGGCTTTCTGACTGACCTTGATGTAGAAGAAATCCTCACTCTTGCCTAATTTAGAACTTGATTTGCCATGGCCGGAGTCCTGGGAGAAGCCAAATCTCAGCAACCCATCTGAATACCTGTTGAGTTTCTTCAGATGGGAGGACTTACGGAGCTTGTACTGGGAGGCCCGGCAGTGCTTGCCCTGGAAGCTGTGGCCTGAGATGAGGCTGCTGACGCTGCCCATGGTCACTTGAGGCCAAAGGCCGGCAGGGCAGGAAGGGAGCCTGATGTTGATTTGGCAGCAGGGGCACGTCCTGGCTCTGTGGGAAGGCCTCGGTCATAGCAAAAGCCTCCGACCTGCAGGGGAACACAGGGAGAGACAAAAGCTAGGAATTAAATCGGCGCAGTTGTAGGTGATGTTTTATCCTCTTTAAACGAGTTTTTTCTTCTATAAAATGGGTGTAACATTATTTGCATTGCCCATCTCATAGGGCTATTGCAAGGGTAGTAATGGATTAGTAGCAATGGAATAGGGATTGAGACGGGCTGGACCTAGAATTGTACTGATATCAGCAGCTAGATAGTGCCAGACATGCAATCAAGAAGACCTGAGTTAAAATTTTTCCCTCATCCCTTACTAGTTGTAAGACTGAACAAGTTTTCTAGCCCCTCCCAGCTTCAGTTTACCCCTCCATAAAATGGGAAAATAATAACATAGGGTTGTTACAAGAACAAACAGATAATGTGCTTAAAGAATTTTGTAAACTTTGACTATTAACTGTTGTTATTAGTATAGGGAACTCCTGGATGAGATTATTTCCTTTACCAATGCAGGTTTTAATACCTTCTCTACCACATAACAAGATTAGAGTTATCTAAAATACTCAGAGGTTAAGTAACTTTCCTAAATTCATACAGTCTATTTGTTCCAAGACTTGAATCAAAGTCTTTCTGGCTCTGAGACCAGGTCTCTTTCCACTACCCCACACAGCCTTTTAATGCCATGCTGGTTCTCAGTTGCAAATAGCAAACTTTCACAAATGTGAGCCATTTTCATGAGTATTTATTTCGAGTTATGGTCTGCCTAGAGGCAGAACAGTGACCTAAGTGTATTTCTACCTGCGTTTGGTGGACATCTCTTCCCCCTTCAACACAGGACCTTCCCCTCCTTCTCCCTGCCCTTCCCCTTTCCCCAGCCCCCAAGCTCAGTTCCCTTTGGTTGTTCACAGCCTATATTCCTGACCTAGCTATTAACCTTAAACCTTTATGTTTTTCATCTTGGTGCTCCCTAATGGTCCACCTGTTGGCCTTATGGCCTATTCCAAGGCCTCCATTAGGAACTAGGAGCAAAAGTGATCTCTACTGGCTGAATGTATAGCCCACTTCCCAGAAAATAAAGCATGATTCTACCTCAGGGCTTCAACGCTTTGACCAAGAGATGATTAAGAGCGAATCTGAGGGTTGGTGGCAAGATGATGAGAAAGAGATCCCTGGCAGATTAGTCTATCAGATCACCTCATTCACTAAGGGCCTATCCTTGGTATTGGGTATTGGGAAGAGGAAAAGGAGAGGCAGACAGTGTCTCCCTGCAGAGATCTCCTGAACCACAGAGAACTAATCTCCTGTGCCTATAGGGGGTCAAAATGCCATTAAAGCACAATTCAACCATGGGGCAGCCCTTCGGGGAGCAGCCAAGGAAGGCTTCTTGGAGGAGGTGAGATTGGAATGGGGTCTTGAGAAATATCCCTGCAAACCAAGGAGGAACAGTTTCAAAAGTTATCCAGTACAAAGAAAAACAACAGAAAACCATTGGATACAACCTGATTTTTCCACTGTGCTTATTCATTCTGGAGGTTCAGTGTTTGTTGCCCCCCTCCCCCAACCTCCTCCAAGGATCATAGCCAATGATAACAGCAAAATGCTCTATGGGCTGTGCACCAGGAAACTGGAACATCCAAGCTGGCTGACTTACTCCCACACTGGAAAACTGCTCCAAGAAAAGCTGAGAGGTGGCTGTGTTCCGAGCCTTCTCCTTAGGCCTCACAGTGTCTGGAGCAGGTGGAAAGGCGAGTCTCTTCCTTTCCTCAGTGACTTGCAGGAGGCCATGTGGTGAGTCAGATCAGGGGCTTAGGTTGGAACCCAAGATCCAGTGTCTACTTACCATCTCACCTCCCAAAACCTTGGGGAAGGGGTGGGGGGATAGGGGTGGCTCCAATCACAGAACCATAATCATAACTCATTTTCATCATGCATTTGAACCTCATGTTAATCCTGTGAGATATGTTCTGTAAAGTCTCCATTTTGCAAATGAAGAAACTGAGGCACATAGATATTAAATGACTTGCCCACAATTACACAGCTAGTGATTTTCAGAATTAAGATTTGGATCAAATCTTTCAGATTCCAAGTCTAGTTTTCTTTTCATTACTCTAGCTTACTCTTGAGAATAGGATTATACATTCAGGGGTGAGGGAATTTAGAGATCATCTGGCCTAATCCCTTCATCTTGTAGATAAGGAAATTGAGGGCCAGGGAAGTTTGATTTGCTGAAGTTCACCCAGGTAGGAAGTGACAGAGCTAAGTTAGGAGTACAAACCCAAGTCAAATCCCAGTGAAAAAAAGTGCTGGAATTGTTTCAAAATTTGCCTCTGATACTTGCTATCTTTGTGACCTTAGGAAATTTGCTTCAGATTGCTCATCCTCATTAGACCTGATGGTCTCCAAGTTCTTTCCAGATCTAAATTTATTGTCTAATGACTCTGTATGTAACATCAAATCTACCATTTTTATACCACGGAGGAAAATAATAGGAGAAGGGATATGAAAATGTAGAAAAATATTACCTCTGACTTCCAGAGAAAGGGGATGTTCCTAAGCCCAGGAAAGATTCTTGTTCCCTGGGGTTCAGCTACCTCTGATGACATAGAGAAAAACTTTGAAGATAAGCCTTGTTTTGCAATCCATTGGAAGCTGGCTGGCTCCAAACTAACTTCCTCCCCAGTCTGCTGAGTGATATAGCTCACTGAACCAGATGTGTAATGTGATAGCAAACAGTGATGTTTCATGACCCGTGTGTTCTCCCACTGACCCTAATACTCCTTCTTTCTAGCAGTTAGAAGGAAGTTATGCAATATCTGAGGCTAAGGATGGAATGGGGGGGGGGGCCGACATAAGGAAAGGAAGAAAAAGGATTCATAAAATGGAAGAATTTAAGAATGCTATAGCTGGAAGGCATCTCAGAAGAGATTTAATCCAAATTCTTTTTTTTTTTTTTTTTTTTTTTTGATGTGGTTGTTTTTGAGGCAATTGGGGTTAAGTGAGTTGCCCGGGGTCACACAGCTAGGTTAAGATTTGAATTTAGATCCTCCTGACTCCAGAGGTGGTGTTCTATCCACTAAACCATCTATCTAGCTGCCCTTCTAATCCAACTTCTGTGGAGTTATTGTGATATGGCAGAAAAGGTCTTGGTTTTGTCATTAAAAGGGCTTGTTTCAAAACTTAGATTATCACTTTGTACCCATGTGGACAAGTCACTCTGGATCTCAGTAATATCTATATTGTGGATATCTGTAAAATATGAAAGTTAGACTAAGTGACTTCTCTAATCTTAATCTAAATCTTATGATTTTATAAGGCTTAATTTTAAGATAGGAACACAGATTCAGAGATGGGAAAGAGTCATAGATTGTTTAGAATGGACAATCAAAGGGAATTCAATTGGGCTCTAAAGTTGATGAGTTTTCTTTCTGCTGTGGGAAGGGATTAGAGGAAAGAGTCTAGGGATCATCTGGTTCAACCCCCATTTTACAGTTGGGGAATCCCAAACCTAGAGAGATGAAGTTATTTGCCTAAGGTCACACTTAGTAGAGCAGTCAGAACTAGAACTGCCCCTGGGGGGGCAGGGGGAGAAAGAAAGAAAGAAAGAGACAGAGACAGAAAAAGACAGAGACAGAGACAGAGAGACACACAGACAGACAGACACACAGACACATTCAGAGAGACAGAGACCAAGAGAGAGAGACACAGAAACAGATACAGAGCCAAAGAAGAGACAGAGACAGAAAGTGAGAAACAGAAGACACACACACACACACACAGATGGAGACAGAAAAAAGACAGAGACAGAGACAGAGATACACATACACACACAGAGACACAGACACAGACAGACAGATTCAGAGAGACAGAGAGCAGGAGAGAGAGACACAGAAATAGATACACAGAGGCAGAGAAGAGACAGAGACTGAGAAACAGAGCAGACACACACTCACACACACACACAGACACAGACACACAGAGACACAGACAGAGACATAGACAGATTCAGAGAGACAGAGACCAAGAAAGAGACACACAGAGGCAGAGAAGAGACAGAGACCGAGAAACAGAGGAGACACACACAGAGACAGACAGAGAGACAGAGACAGAGAGAGAGAGAGAGACATCAGGCAAAGACAAAGTGAGGAAAAGGGAGAAGAGGGAGAAGTGAGAATCAGAGAAGCATAAAACTATGGCAGGGATACCCGTCTTGTGGACTATGGCCACCAATCACTGAATACCCAGGATTACTACTAAGATGGTGTATTGCAAAGTTTAGACTATTTCAAGATCTTGCTTAGAATATGCATCATGATTCTTCAGCCACTTCCCAGCCTAAATCACTGTGAGTTCCCCCAATGAGCAGCAAGTCCAGGGCTCACCTTGGGATTGCTGATGCTCTAATGCAGGGCAGGTTGGGAAACAACTTCTCCCTCCTTCATTTCCCCTCCACTCCCCCAAGGTTTTAGGATGCATCTGTTTTCCATAAGGGCTTCCCATCTCAAAACTAGCTTTGTACAGGGAGCTGAGCAAGTTGCTAAAGGGATGCTTTAGCTTAGAAAAAGGATATCCCACAGTAGAGTTGGACAGAAATCTCGTTTTCTTTTTCCCCACTTTTAACAAAGAAAATGAGAGTTTTCCTTAATCCTCTTAACAAGGAGATAGCTAAATGATATAGTGGGTAGCATGCAGGGCTTGCAATCAGGAATACTCATCTTCGCGGAGGTTAAATCTAGCCTCAGATACTTAGCTCTGTGACTGGGCAAATCGATAATGCTGTTTGCCTCAGTTTTCTCATCTGTAAAATGAGCTGGATAAGGAAATGCAAATCACTCCATTATCTTTGCCAAGAAAACTCCAAGTGGGCTCACGAAGAGTCCGAGACAACTGAAAATGATGGCAACAACACTTTTAATAAAGTATGGACACCTCAGAAAACACATCCATGGAACCTCTTCCTGATCTCTCCATCCCCCTGTCTATTTTTCTGTGAAAGTAATTGAGGAGCAGGGACAATGGCTGAGCCTAATTCCATTAAGTCCCAGGCCGTGGAAGGCAATAGGGCTCTCTCCTTCTCTCTGGGTTCTGATCTCTTGTGCAACCGATGAACTGGTCTAAGCCCAGACTATCAGAATCTCTTATTCCACACGCTTCCTCAGTCCCTTGCAAACTACCTCTTTGCCTCTTTCTTTGTTTCTTTCTACTTCCTCTTCTCCCTTCTTCCTCTTCTTACTTCTTCCCTCTCTTCAAATCTGTGGAAGTGGGGAGATAGCACAGCTAGGCACAGATCATTCCTAGGAGAGCACATAAGCTTTGTCTGCTTCCCATCCTGGCACTACTGTTTGCTTGGCACCCGTCACTGCCTCCCTATTGCCTTTGTTATTCTTGCCAGCTCTGCTGTTGCTGCTGCCGCTACTGCCACATGGCAAAGCAGGAGCCAACAAAAATGCTGAATTACAACACTGACAATCAGAGATCTGAGAGAAGAAAATAGCATAAGGGGAAGGGGATGCCCAGTCTCCACCCCCACTTACATCAGTTTCATGCTGTTTCTCTTTCTCTTTCTCTCTCTCTCTTTCTGTCTGTCTGTCTGTCTGTCTCTTCCTCTCTCTCCTTCTCCCTCTCTCTCCCTGTCCCTCCCCCCCCCCTCTCTCTCTCACACACACACACACACACACACACACACTCTGTCCATCAGACTTCTGCTTTATAACTGTCATGAAAAATAGTCTGTAGAGAAATCCATGCTTCCTGGAAGTCCTTCCATTACTTTGATTCTATGATGATATCTCCCACTCTGGTTAATCAGTACAGGAACCAAGGGTCTTGAGAATTCTGATCTCATTTCTATCACTCCAGCAACGAGCAAATCAGTTAAATTCTTGTTTCAGTTTTCTCACCTGTTAAAAGGGGGATAATAATATCTGATCTTCCTCCTCACAGGGATGCTATGAGACTAAAAAAAATATTTATGTGAAAATACTTTGAAAAGCTTCAAGTGTCATATAACAATAAATTATTATTAATGTTATTTTTCATGCTTTTAAAGTAGATTTATCCAAGAAGTTCAAATGGTATTCTAGAATTGATTTCTCTTACATGCTTCTGGGGCTACATTTAAGAGGGAACAGTATTGCCTTGGGAATAAAAAGTCCTTGGGGTTGATCACAATTACTTTTCTGAAATCATGATTCCTGGGATTTGATACTAATGATGGGGGTTGACTTTGGATATGTTTTCCCCTGAACTCTAATTTTTCCATGTGTAAAATGGTAGGGGATAAAGTTGGACTCGATTGGGGTTTCTTAATCTGAGGATCTTGAGCTTGGATGGGGAAAAAAAACCAAACAATTACATGTTTATTTTGACAAACTTCTAACTGAAATTTAACATTTCTTCAATTATGAAGTTTAAATTCATTCTATAAATGCATCTCCAGGTTTCACCAGGCAGCCACAGGAGTCCATGACATAAAAAAATTAAGAATCTCTGGATGAGATGATCTTTAAATCATCCATCTGGGAGCTGGGAACTTCAAAGTTTCTTCTAGCTTTAAAAGTCTGTCATTTGATGCCATCCCTCAACCTGTTTAATCAGTCCATGAACTCTGTGGCCTCTTGGAGAGGTACAAACAATCTTGATTTAGGCTATTGATTTAACCATTGACTTAACCCTAATGACTCCCAGATCCTTTCTAGAGATGAAGGGAGAAAGTTGAGGGAAGGGAGAAGAGTCATGGTCACAGGGTAGAGGTTCTTAAACAATATCTGTTTGATTTCACCTCATGGATACAGCTTCTCAAGGTTATTTTATTTTACTGCCCCAACTGCCCCACCTTGCCATACTGGGGTCCCATGGCCCTGAACTGACTTTCTGATCCCTAGGAAGTAGCAGAATGCTTCAGGCAGTAGACTAAAGCAGAGGTGTTAAATCAGGTGGCTTGAACAGGAATAAAATGGCATGGGGAAATACTTAACAAAGTAAATAAAAATACTACTGATATATGGTCAATAATATTAACATTTTATGATTTTTCTAAGTCAAGGTTTACTGGCAGGGAGTTAACTCTAGTACTCTTTCCACTGCACTGAAGTTGAGTCAGAGGACCTAGATTTGAATCTAGTTTCTGTGATCTTCAAAATTACATCTTGAATTACAAATTACAATCTTTCCTGTGTGAACTTGAGAAAAACCATTTAACTTCTCTGCACCTGTTTCTTCATCTAAAAATGAAGGTTCTAGACCAGATCATTACTATTAAAGTCAAATGAAAATGGGGGCCAATGTACCATAATAAGGACCACAAAATTCATCTTTACTTCTGACTAAGAAGATAGTAACATGTAGGCCCTCACCAGAAGGTTTATTGTGAGAAAAATGTTTTGCAAACCAGAAGACTCTATAATGTAGTTATTATAGTTATTTGTATAGTAATTATAGAAGCATAAATTTAGATCTACAAGCAGTGGTATGCTGGAACCAGCTTGGAAGCTGATTATTACGTCTCTAGTGTGAGCCTTTATTTTGCAGAAATTAGCAAAAGCTAGAGCTCAGGACTTGATTTATTTTTTATTTATTGTTTATTTGATTGTGTGTTGGTTGATTTAAGAAAGTAATGGAAAAATGTTCATAACACAGATTAAAATTTAAAAGTCTGTCATGGGTACATTCCCCCCCTTCCCAGCAGAGCTGATGTTTAAACATTTACAAGCACACCCCTGGCTAGAAGAGAATCTAGAGATTTATCTAGATAAATTCATTTTATAAGTGAGGAAACTGAGGCCCAGAGGAGAAATTATTGATCCATTGTCATTTGAGAGTCAACAATAGGTTCAGGAATAGAATACAGGTCTTTTGATGCCAGACTAGTTCTCTCTCTCTCTCTCTCTCTCTCTCTCTCTCTCTCTTTAGATTTATGAAACAAAACAGCATTTCCCTAACATAGTAGAATAAATAAAAGATGATTGCATATGAAACTGCAAATCTATTATGTACAATTTGTCATTCTTTTAAAATATATAATAAAAGTATCATGTAAATTTCTTTTTTCTTCCCTTCTTTTCCACCTCCCACCCCCGTCCTAGAGATGGCTGTCAGTAGACACAAATATATATAAATACAAGTGCATATCGAGGTATATAATACTTCTATTTATTAATTTTTTTTCCTCTGGATGCAGATAACATCTTCCTTCATATGTCTTTTGTGGATAATCTAGGTAAACTAGTACTCTTTCTACTGTACACAGCCCTAATAATGCCATTAAGTCCCTTCCCTGTTCAATATCCTTGGAAATTGAATGTTTGAATTTAATAGCTTTGAATGCTACATTTGAATATTGACTCTGTTCCTATTTATGAGACCTTAGATAAAATATTTTTATCTCTCAGATGTCAATTTCCTCATCAATAAGATGAAACAGTTTAACTAGATATACCTAAGATCCATTATCAATTATTACCTTAGGAATAATTTGCTTTTTTGGAGGGATGGGGGAGGGTGAGGTGGGAGAATGTTATCTAAAGAGGAAAGATAGGATATTGGGAGAGGATCAGAGGGAAAGGAAGAGGAGGTTCCAAAGAAAAATCCACTAAATTCACAATTTTATCCAAGATCATTCCAGGATGAGATAAAAAGGGAGAAAGAAGTGGAGCCTGAGCAAACTGATTGACTTGGTCTATACAGGCCCTCTGTGGAGTGAGATCCAGGAGGTTTGGAATATGACATAGGGTCATTTGAGGGAACTGGGCATACATTGCCTAGAGAAGAGCAGACTCAGGAGGAGTATGGCGGCACTGAAGGTGTAAGATAGAGTAGAGTCATAAGAAGTCTTCTCTTTGGCCCTAAAGTCAAAACATTTCCCAGAACCAGGAGCAATGATTGAAAATTATAAAGAGAAAAAATTGATAATCAGGAAAATAAAACAAAATTCCTTAATAATTCTAATTGCCTAAAGAAGTAGATAGTATTTGGGTGCAGTGAGAGCAGGGACAGGGGTTGTGGTAGGATTCCTCTTATTATAGCTTCAAAGTAAAGTAGAGCAACTCAGTAGTAATATTGGATTGAGTCTCCCTTATAGAGTATTTGTTTGAGATTATACAATTTTGTTGGGGGGGAGGGAGAGAGAGAGACAGACACAGACACAGACACAGAGAGAAAGAGACAGACAGAGAGAAACAGAGACACAGAGAGAGACAGACTGTGTGGGGCATTTGAAGAAAAAGTAAATCTGAGCCCTCAGTACAGAACTAAGGCCAGGAGAATTACAAGCAATTCCACAAAGGAATATTACTAACAAGGGGCCTGATGACTTCCATTTTCTGAAGAAACCATTGTGGCACAGGAGAGAGAATGATTGGACTGGAATCAGGAAGATCTGAGTATAAATCTAGGTTCAGACCTTTTCTAGCTATGTGGCCCTGGCAAAGTCACTTAAAAATTATTTTTGCCTCAGTTTCCTCACGTATAAAATGGGGATAAAACCACCACTTACCTTGCAAGGTTGTTAATGGATCTAATGAGATAATATTTGTAAAGCATTTAGCACAATGCCTGGCACACAGTAAGCACTATGTAAAGGCTTATTCCCTTTTCCTCCTTTCTTACCGAATTGCAGAAAAACACTCCTAAAAACAGCTAGCAGGGCAGCACAGTGAACTGAGTGTTGGACTGAAAGTCGTGAACACAGGAGTTCAAAGCTTTCCTAAGGCCCTGACCCTGACAAGATTTCAGTTCTAGGTCTTGGTTTCCTCCCCAAATGAGGAGATAATAGCACTTATCTCATAGTCTTATTGTGGGGATTAAATGAGATAATGTATGTAAGGTGTTTTGTATACTTTAAAGTCAACCATAATTTAACTTTTCAAATGTGTGGTGTATGTTAATTCAGAATCAAGTTCCAAAGTTTTCTGAGGCCTGGAACAGTGTTTTCATTATAGCCTCCCATAGCACCTAGCTCAAGATGGGGTATGAATAATTAATTACTGAATGAATCCTCTCATAGGGAGGGCACATAACCATTCATTCTTTCATTCTTAAGTACTTCATTTTGTGCAGAGATTTTATAAGGAGGGAATACAAAGTTAAAATGATAGGTTCTTGCTCTCAGGGAATATACATTCTGGTTGGAAGTTACTACCTATTTTATGGAAGGAGAAAAAATTGGCAGAAGATGCTAGATTTGTCCTAAGTCATGCTACAGCAAGGATGGGCTCAGACTGCACTAGAATCCAAGCCTCCTAAGTCTTAGTCTCTGCCTTTTAGACTGGATTTGGACCAGTTGTGCCTGTGGGACCTCAGGCTGCCTTTGTCCCCAAACCTGCCCTGGGGATACAGAGACAGATCCTGGTTTTGAAGGAGATTGCAAGATTGCATCAATCAATAAGGATTTATAAAGCTTGTCAGGTGACAAGCAGATGAGAAAAGGGAAAGACACGGCCCTCAAGGATCTTATGTTCTAAGAGCATACAAAAAGGGTACACATGACACGTGCAAAGTGAATGTAAAGTAGTTGTGGTAGGATAAGGAAAGCCTCCAATTAAATGCTAGATCAAAAGTATCTAGAAGGGTAGAATGTATTAGAAGGCTATAAAGATATAATGGAAATAGATTGTGAAGATATTCAAACACCAAATAGATTTGTATTTGATTTCAAGAAATAGTAAAGAACCAATGGAGTTAATTGGATGGGGAATAAAGGGGGTGAGTGGACATGATGAGACTTAAGCTACTGTGGTTGATGTGTGGATAAATTGAGGGGGAGTATAACTTGATTCAGGGAGAACAATTAATAGGCTAATTCCATAATCTTGATGATGAGAGTTTGAGCTATCATGATGCCCAAGGGGAGGGGCTTAGAGAGAGAGATTACAGACAGAAAAATGATGAGATAAAGCAAAAGATGGTGATATCTTTGATAATAATAGGAAAAGTTGAATGATGATGGATTTGGAGAAACGTTCTTTTTTGGATATATTTTGAGATGCCTAAATATGTATGTATGGTGTATATCTCTTTTTCTATATCTGCATAGATATAGATACCTCTAAATACAAATAGCTATCTACCTATGTCTGTATAAAGACAGTAATGACTCATAGTTAAAGGGAATTATATGGATGATGAATCAGCAAAGTAGCCTGGAGAGTAGGTTAGATAGGTAGACGAGAGATTGTGAACAACATTTTTATTTTTGTTTGTTTCAAGGCATCAGAATTGTTTTGACTGGTAGGTATTTGTGTTGTTTCTCTCTCATTCCCTCTACATCCCTAGAATATCATGCTATAGCTAGATGAGTCTTTACTGGGTGCTAGAAGCTCTGAGTTCTGGATCTGGCTTGGTCACTCATTTTTTAATATATATATATAATAGCTTTTTGTTTTTCAAAGTACATGAAAAAAATAGTTTTAAACGTTCACCTTTGCAAAATCTTGTGCTCCAAATTTTTCTTCCTCCTTCTCCCCCTCACCCCTCCCTTAGACAGCAAGTAATCCAAAAAAATTAAACATGTGCAATTCTTCTAAATATATTTCCACAATTATAATGCTGCACAGGATAAATCAGATTTTTAAAAATGGGGAAAATGAGAAAGAAAAAAAGCAAGCAAACAACAACAAAGGTGAAAATACTATGTTGTGATCCACATTCAGTCTCCATAGTTTTCTCTCTGGATGCAGATGTTTCTTTCCATCACAAGTCTATTGGAATTAGCCTGAATCACCTCATTGTTGAAAAGAGCCAAGTCCATCACAGTTGATCATCACATAATCTTGTTGTTGCTGTGTACAATGTTCTCTTGGTTCTAATAACTTCACTTAGTATTAGATCAAGTAAGTCCTCTCTAGCCTCTCTGAAATCATCTGCTGATCGTTTCTTATAGCACAATAATATTCTATAACATTTTAATATATAACTTATTCAGCCATTCTTCAGCTGATAGGCATCCACTCAGTTTCTAGTTCCTTGCCATTACAAAAAGGGCTGCTACAAATATTTTTGCTCATGGGCCCTCACTCTTGAAAGGGTTGGAAGGGTACTCAGAAGTCACAGGACCTTAGATTGAAAACTAGAAAGGATGAGAAAACTGAGGCCCAGAGGGATTGAATGACATGTCTAAGATCACCAAAGTAAAAAGTGGGAAACAATAAGATCTGCTACATCTCTTGTTTTGAAAATATTGGTATATTCAGGAATGATTTTTAGCACAATTAAAATTTTGAGGTTGCTCATAACAATTTTTTTCCCTCCAAAATAGTGAGGATACAGAAAGTTATACCACTTAACAATAACTCACAAGTTTCCACCCTTCTGACTCCCATTTCCAAAAGCAAATTTTAGTCTTTTTTTCCAGGGTTAATTTCCATATTTATTGCATATCTTTTGGCATAGTAGGAACTGTGGGTAGAGGAGAGCTGATCTGTACATTCCTATTCTCTTGCCTATAGCCTTGTGGATGCTTCTATTATTTAATTTAATGTTAATATATTTGTACATATATATTTTGTATATATTTCTTAACTTTTCTATCATTTTTATTAGGTTCCTAATAGGTGGAGACTGCTAGATGATTCAGTAGATAAAATTCTGGAACTGGAAAACCTGAGTTCAATTCTGGCCTCAGACACTTATTTGCTATATTTGCTGGACAAATTATTTAACTTAGTTTGCCTTGATCCACTGGAGAAGAAAATATATCTTTTTCAAGAAAACCCCCAAAAGTATTATGAAGAGTCAGATACAACTGAACAATAATTACAACTTTTTTTATGTATTACTGATGAAGTTTTTGAGTATTGTTCCCCAACCTTGTTTTTCCCATAAGCTAATTAGATAAATTGTGGTTCTTATTGTGTGACTTTGCATAATAGTATGCTTTTTTATATGATGCCTTATGGCAGAACTGACTATACAAAGATTTTGAAGCCTGGTTCTTTAACTCTAAATTTATCGATCTTCCACTATATCATCCTCCTCCCACCCTCCCCATTGGAGATCTTTAAACAAAGGTTGGATGGCCACTTGTCAGATATGTTGAAACAGGGTTTGTGGGGGCTTTTTAGTTGCATTAAATGGCCACTAAAATTTGGTAGTTCTGATGCCCCTGCTTTAAATCTCTTCTACTTGTTCTGCCCTAAATCTAACCATCTTTTTTCATTCACTGTTCTGTTATTCCTTCTCCTCCAAACTAGCTTGTAAATTGTGCTGTGTTCTACTGACTTGGATACTTTTGGAGAACTCTGAATTATATAACTGTAATTTTAAGGTTTGTTTGTTTGTTTGTTTATTTATTTATTTTTTGCAGAGATCCTGATAGTATAATGGTGGCACTCAATCAGGGCCTACAGCCAAGGCCAGAAAGGGGTTTTTGCCCAAGGATAATCAATCACCACTGCTGGCCCCTTTCTTTCTCTTGAAACTGACCAAGCAATCTGGCTTAGCAATCTGGCTTTCCCTATTTAGTAATTCTCTCCCAGAATCTTCTGTTGTTTATATTTCTCATACTTGACTTGACCATTATCCCACTTAAGTTGAGATTGAATATTTTTAGAGAAATGGATGATTTAAAAAAAAAAAGGATAAGGGGAAACTGGTCACATAGCAAGGCCTGAGGAGTAACAGGTCCAAGAGCCCAAAGACTCTTTTGGGACATTTCAAGAGAAAGGGAAGTAGGCTCCCAGTGTCTCCCTGTGGAGGTCTCACTGACATGGATGAGTCACACAGAATAAGCAGGCACAACTGGATTGTGAGCTTCATCATGAGAGGAAATATCCAAACTAATGAGCTCCCAGCTGTGTATGAAGATTTACGAGAATCCTATGACTTCAAAACTGGAAGGTCCCATAGAAACTATCTAGCCCAGTCTCTTTATTTTAACAAGGGAAAAAGAGGATTGGAAAGGCAAACTGATTTTCCCAAAGTTACACCACCAGTAGGGAGCATCCTAGGTCAGTTGACTCCAAATTCAACTTTCTTTTCATTGTACCACAGTGTAAACTTGGTTGTAGTCTGCTTAAAGCCCAGGGGGATACAGTGGGATATACTAGAGCACTAATACATATATAATGTATCATACATAATATATGTGTAATATAATTATATGTATATATATATATATATATAATACAAATGACACCTCCCCCCCACAGACACACAGAGAAACAAGCCTTCCCTTTATCCCCATCCCCTTGATGATGCTGGGACAAAAGCATCCTTGTTGGATGGAATGGAGACAGGTGGAGTCAGGGAGGAGGGGAGCAAGAAAAGTGAAATTAAAGGAGGAATAAAGCAAGGATAGAGCCAGGAATGAATACAGATTGAGAACTTAGAGAACTTAGTCACAGGAGAGGCAGCAGAGTGAGAGAATAAGAAGTCAGGACAGAGAGAGGGACAGTCAGTGACGGAGCAGAGGAAGCAGAGACAGAATGGGTAAACAGTACAGATCAGGGGCATAGCAAGGACAGATCAAGAAGCAAGGGCAGAGACAGAGAGAGATGGAGAGAGCCTTGAACTTCATCAGGAGATCCTGGCTGCAGATGCAATGGCAGCATGGCCCACTTACTCAGCTCACTTTTAAGTGCCAGTGGAGTTGGTGGAAAGAGGCAGAAAGGGAAAGGGAAAATGGTCCATAGCTGAGTCATTCCATTGGGGTGAAGTTTGAAACCCTTTTGTCTCCCACTACTTCAGAGTAAACGGAGCTCCAATGTTGCCAGACCATTTTTGGGTGTGAGCCGGTATTTGCCAACTTTCATGCTGTGGCTGGCCCTGGATGCCAGGTACCTCATTTCCCGTCCTTCGAGCATCTGTGGCCTCTTCCAGCTTTCTCTGTACTGACTGACACCTGTCCAAGAATCTATTTTATTTATCCACCTCAACCCTTCCCCCACTCTTTCCAAAAATAAAGCCACAAGTGCATGTAAAGCTCATGCAAATTCAACCCTTGCTGCTCCTTCTCCCTGTATATTCCCCTCTAGCCCTATCACTTATCAAGGAGACCAGAAAACAACTGCTTCTTCAGGCCCAAGGCAAGTGCTGGCCTAGCTCTTGCTGCATAGCATCAGGCAGCTTAATTAAAAGGCAGAGCACCTCTTTCTGTCCAACCACTAAGCCACTAATTATAGACCAAGGATTCAGACCTTAGAGAAAGGGTGTAAAATCATACGATGAGAGCTGGAAGGGATCCCCCCATTCCCAAACCCTTCATTTTAACAAGGAAGAGAGGTCCAGCATCTCAAACACAGCATGTCCAAGATGGAGCTCCTCATCTTTTCCTCTAAACCATCCTCTCTTCCCAAATTTCTGTTTCTGTTGAAAGCATTCTCCTAGCAGTCATACAGTCAGTAATATCATCCACTCTTCCTTTACACTCATCCTACATACAACATCTGCTGCCAAATCTTGTTTCTACCTTTATTCTACCTTGATTGTCACTCACACAGCTGCCACTCTACTGCAGGCCCTCATCACCTCCTACTTGGACTACTGCAATAACCTATTATTTCTCTGCTCACGTCACTACTCAATAAATTCCACTGGTGTTCTATGACCTCCAGGATCCAAGAGAAAGTTCTTGGGCATTTAAAACCCCATAAACCTGGCTACTTCTTACCTGTCTAGTCTTTTTATCTTCATTCCCATTAGGACTTTACAATTCAGTTATACTGAAAAGCCTGCCGGCTTTTCCAAGTACATGACACTCCATCCCCTGTCTATTGAGATGGCCTTTCTACTGTTCCTCTCCCATGCCTGGAATGTTTTCCCCATCCTCACCTATGTCTCTGAGTTCCCCTGGTTTCCATTAAATTTCAGCCCCAAATCTATCTTTCTTTAAGAGGTCTTCCCCCTTGACAAGGCTACCTTCCATAAAAACTCCATAAATACCTCTTAAAATACTTACTTTTAAAAATGCTGTATCTCCCATTGAAAGGGGAGCTCCTTGAGGGCTGAGTTGGTATTTTTGTCCATTCCTAGCACTTAATACAGTGCCTGGCATATAGTCGGTGCTTATAAATACTTTTGACTGACTGACAGAGAAATGAAGTGGATGGTCTAAAGACAACAATTCTCAGGCTCCCTTTTTTGATTGTTCAATTATTTCAATCATACCTGACTCTTTGTGACCCCATTTGGGGTTTTCTTGACAAAGATACTGGAATAGTTTGTCATTTCTTTGTCCAGCTCATCTTACAGATGAGGAAACTGAGACAAACAGATTAAATGACTTGCCAGCATCTGGGGCTGGGTTTCAATCCAGGGCTTCCTAACTCCAGGTCTCGTGCTCTATCCATGGTACCATCTAACCGCCCTAAAATAGCAACTTCTTGGTTTGGCAGTATCAGATCTGATTTTTTCTACACATTTTCTGACTCTGGGTTTTGTCCAGAGGAAATATCCCCCAGGCTCTCTGAACTAGTATGTTTGAGATTCTACCAATATATTACAAACCTTGAAATATTATATAACCTAATTATTTTTTAAAAGGCCATGTGAACCTACAGGGTTTGGGGTTGGGGAGTGTATACATAAGTAGGAAGTGGAGTATTATGTGTAAGGAATTATTAAAAGGCCAGTTTGCCTGGACCAGAGGATTACTATATAACCATGTAAGAATGAAAGATTGGAGCCAAATTGTAAAGGGCTCTTCAAACAGAAGAGTTGGTATTCTATCTTAGAATTAATAGGGAGCCACTGAGGTTTAATGAACAGGGGAACAGCATGGTCATATCTATGCTTTAAGAAAATCACTTTTGAAGCTACATACAGGATTGATTGAAGAGAAGAGAGACTTTAAGAAGGAGAGAGGATTGTGACAAGTAGAAAGGGTCATAGGGTACTGGGCCTGGAATTAGGAATATAGGAGTTCAAATCCAGTTTCATACTTACTACTTGGGATTCTGAGCAAGTTACTTAATTCTGTCTGCCTCAGTTCCTTATCTATAAAATGGGGATAAAGAATAACATATACTGTACAGGACCAAATGAGATAATATTTATAGAATATTCAGCACAATACCTGACACAAAGTAGACACCTAATAAATACTAATTTCCTTACTTCTTTGCTGTAGTAGTCCAGACTTAAGGTTATATATGAGGGTCTGAACTAGGGTGGTGAAAATGTTAATGAAGAAAAGGGGGTGGCACATAAGAGATAAAATCTGCAAGATGATAACTAATGCTATGAATATCTTGGTATATTGGGGATCTTTTTTTGTGTCTTTGATCTCATTGCAGGACATGTCCAGCAAAAACATTTGGTCATTTTAATTATATTTTTAACATAATTCCAAATTGCTTTTTTAGAATAATTGGGCCTTACATGAACTGATGCTAAGTGAAATGAGCAGAACCAGGAGATCATTGTACATGGCAACAGCAAAATGTTATTATACAATAATCAATTCTGACGGACATGGCTCTTCTCAACAATGAGACCATTCAGACCAGTTCTAATGACCTTGTGATGAAGAGAGCCATCTGCACCTAGAGAGAGGACTGTGGGAACTTGAGTGTGGATCACAACATGGTATTCTCACTCTTTTTGTTGTTGTTTGCTTGCAGTTTATCTTTTCTCATTTTTTTCCTTTTTGATCTGTTTTTTCTTATGCAGCAAAATAATTATATAAATATGTATACGTATATTGGACCTTACATATATTTTTACCATGCTTGACCTATATTGGATTACTTGCTATCTAAGGGAGAGAGTGGGGAGAAGGGTTTTGCAAGGGTTAATGTTGAAAAATTATCAATGAATATCTTTTGAAAATTAAAAAGCTTTAATAAGAAAAGGCTTATAAAAAAGAATAATAGGACCAAACACAATTAATCTGGGTGTTTCTAAAGTATTTTCTCACAAAATGATAACCCAACCTGGTTCATTTCTTCATTTTGTAGTTTGTATGATTCTAGATTTTAAATTAGGAACTCATCTAATCGAACTCCTAATTTTAGATATGAGGAAATAGAGGACTGGAAAGGAGAAGTGACTAATAGTCATAGTCAGAGAATCTTTGTTCCACTCTGGGAAAACCAGTCTGGTAAAACAGAACTAGATGTCAACTAGGAGTCGGGAGTCATGGGTTTTGCTTTTAGTCTTAGCTCTGCCACTGAATCACTATATAAACTTGAGTAAGTCATTCAAACTTTTTAAAAATAATCATTTAAAAAATTTAAATTCATGGATCCTCTTCCTCCCACCAGTCCCTCCCCTATCCATTGAGAAGGCAAGCAATATGATATCCATTATCTATGTGAAGTCATGTAAAACATATTTCCATATTATAAAACAAGGAGAAGAAGAAAAAGAAGAAAGAAGAAGAAATATTTGATTTTATGGAACTATATTCTTTGTCAATTTAAATTTTTCTTTAAGCACAAACAAACAACCAACAAAAGATAGCTTACTGGGAAGAAAAAGAGGAATTCCAATAGGAAATGAAGATGATATGATCAGGCAATCAGTTTAAAAAAAAGGAAAGTAAACACAATATTCACATTAATAGGTCAAATTATGGGAGAACAACAAAATGGGGAAAGGTGAAGTCTGGTCTCAAACTCCCAGAAGTCTCTTTTCTTTCCTTCCTGCCAGGTGTTTAGCCTGTTTTGGATTTAATAAGCACCAATAGTCAATGAAGTCTATGCAGGGTGGTATTTTTCCATGAGATATTAATGGAAAATTAGGGCTTTGTAAAAAGTGTGTGTGTGTGTGTGTGTGTGTGTGTGGACTAAGGAGCAGGTAGAGCAGACAGCCTCTCCTGCCTATACCATCCATTCTACCCCTTGGAGGCAACAGCTTTGGGGGAGTAAAAGAAAGGAAAGGAGGAAGTGAGGAAAGATGAGAGAGAGAAAAAAAAGCACCAAAGACCCTTCATCTTATTCTTAAGTCATCAAGAGCTACTGACTCACATACAATCCATGACAATGTAGAGAGATTGGTAGAGTTCAGAGGTAGAAGAACTTTTGTCCCTTCCCTTTGTTTTATGGGCATTTTAGAGACAGCTAGGTAGCCTGAAGTCAGGAAGCCCTGACTTCAGGTCCAGCTTTACCTTTGCTAGCTGTTTGACTCTAAGCAAGTGACTTAATCTCCACCTGCCTCAGTTTCCTCAACTGTTAAATGGGGATAATAACAGACCCTACTTTTCAGGGTTGTTGTGAAAATCAAATGAGATAATACTTGAAGGGTCTGGCATATATTAAACATTTGATAATTATGTATTTCCTTCCTTACAGATGAGAAAACTGAGGAATTGAGAGGAGCAGTGAATTGTCCAAGATTTATTGTTGTTCAGTCAAATTTTCTTGGCAAAGATATAGGTGTGTCTTGCTATTTTCCTCTCCAGCCCATTTTACAGAGAAGGAAACTGAGGCAAACAGAATTAAGTGACTTGTTGAGGGTCATACAGCTAGTAAATATCTGAATCTGGATTTGAGCTCAGGTTTTCTTGACTCTGGGCTTATCACTCTATCCACTAACTAACCCTGTCTCCTTGTTACAAAGTTAGTAAATAGCAAAGCTGAGGCATGAATTCTGGTTTTTCTGACTCTAAATGTAGCCTTCTTTGTAATGTACCATGTTATTGTATCCCATTTTCTGCCTTCTTTTTGTATCTCTAGCGCTTAATCAATGATTTTTCAATTCAGGGGTGGATTTGAAAATAAGGTTTTTAGGAAGAGTTAGGAGTAAGAGTCCACTTGAATTTCCTGCAACATGCAATTTATTTGAGACTATTTTCCTATGTGGATTTACTCTTTCCAGCTGTGTATATGTGTATATGCACAGGACTGCTTGCCTTTTCTTGGGAGTAGTGGGTGGGGTGGGGTGTGGTTCTGGTATGAGGGGGTCTGTATATAGGATACCCATCTGTCTGCACTGGGAGCAGCTCTATAGTGTCTGGCTGTCTCTAAAGTATGTGCATGCATGCCTGAGTTCATTGGAGGTCTCTGACTGGTTCCTGCTTGTCCTAGTTAATCCATCCTTACCAAAAGATGCTTTCCTCTAGTCTCAAAGCTATTTAATGTGTCTGGCTGGGTGTTTTAAATGCCTCCATGACTTACTGTCCTGAATTCTCACCCTTCTGGCTTCATGCTGCAGTGTAAAGCTACTGGCCTTATCCCTGCCCTCTCCCTTGTTAAATAAAATAGAACCTTCAGCACTTAATGGAACTCCCTGTAGACATTAACTAATGCCTTTAACCTCCCTGCCTGTAGCCCCAGCCATCCCCTGGGGAAGACAAGAAGCAAGATAATTAGGTTATTTCCTGAAGCCAAGAATGGCCTACTGTCTTGTCTCTTTAAGACACCAGAAGTTGCCTATAGTTTCCCTCACTGGAATCCTGCATCCATTAAGCCTACATTTTTCTTTCTATCTAGAACAAAAATCCAAAAATAGAGCCAAAAAAAAAATGAAACTGGGGAAATTAGAACCTCAGAGGCAGCTAGGTGGGACAATGGGTTGAGCCCTGATCCTGAAGTCAGATGGATCTGAATTCAAACCCAGCATCAGACACTTACTTATGTGTTTCTAAGCAAATCATTTAATCTCTGTTTGCCTTTAAACACTGGAGAAGTAAATGACAAATCACTACAGTATCTTTGCCAAGAAATCTCCATGGACAGCATTGTTGTATTGTGATCCACAAGGTCAAAAATAGTCATATTTTTGAACAGCAATAGTCCTTTACAAGTGTTAATCAGGAGCAGATTTGTAGGATTTATCAAAGAGCAGTTTCTGTTCAGCATGTCTGAAGGGGGAAAGGTCATCCTTGAAGCTCTGTGAGAGAGCCCACTTTGGCATTAGAGCTGACTAAGACTCTGGCTTCCTCTTTTTGGCATGGTGGAGACCTAGCACTGGGGATCGTGGTAATTAGAGAAAAGTATCTAAGAGTTCTCTGTATTAGTGATGAAGAATGAATTGGAGAAGGTGAAAAAATTCTTAAATTTAGACCCAACAACCAGACTTTGACTCAGGATTTAAGGCAGCCAGGTAGTACAGTGGATGGAGGGGTGGATTTGGAGTCAAGAAAACCTGAGTTCAAATCTGTCCTCCGACACTTATTAACTTTGTGATCTTGGGAAAGCCACTTAACTTAAGCCTGCCTTTGTTTTCTCATCTATAAAATCATTCACATTTAAATTGGGGGGGGGGGTTGGAATAAAGGTCTCTAAGTTCCATTCTACTATAAAGTCATGATTCTTTTACAATAAAAAATGGGTCCAGAATCAGAAAAGTCCTGTTTTCAAATCCTGACTCTAACACTTACCAACAGGGTGGCCTTGGGTAAACCACTTAATTTTTCCTCATTAATGAAATGGAGGAAATAAATAGTACTTGTACTACATAACCCAGGGTGGGAGTTGAGGAGGGGAAGTTATTGAGAGGAAAGTGCAGTGTTATTATTTCAAAGTTATTCATAAATCCTAGGATTGAACAGAGAAATGGAAGATCATTGAGTTTAATTCTGTCATTTTATAGACAAATGAAGCTTATGCTCCAGGTGGGCATCCTATTACTTTTTACATTGTACCTTGATGCCTCCTGAGAAAGATTTGAATCAAGGATGAAGTGGACGGTAGATTGAATGAAAAAGTATGAAAGATTTTCTCTGTGAAAGGTTCACAAAAGGATTTACAGAAGAGAAGGTATCTGAGTTGGATTTTGGAAGAAGAATTTCAAAGAATGGCCATGGGACCATATACTATGATACTTCTCTTGTCTAAAGACAGCTTAGATGACTCAGTGAATGGATCACTGGGTCTGGAGTCAGGAAAACTTGTATTCAGATTTGTTTTTAAATACTTTGTGATGGACGTAAGACACTTCATTGCTTGAACTCAAGTTTCTTCATTTATTTAATAAAAGCACCTATTTCACAAGGTTGTAAATGAGATAATATGTGAAAGTGTTTTGAAACTTTTAAAGCATTGTAAAAATGCTATTATTATTATTTATCTTTTTGTCTCTATATTGTAGATATTCATATATATAAAGATATTATAGATAAATAAATAGGTCTCTCTCTACATCATAAATATTCATATATATAAAGATGTTATAGATAAATATATAAAATATCCAAGTCTATAAATTTGTGTATAACATATGTTATATGTATATGTCTTGTTTTCCTAGCAATAATGTAAGCAAATTAGATGATACAAATGGTAGCTATTGTTATTTTTTAATGAGATTTGCTACCTGAAAAGTGGCTAAATAGTTTAGTTCTTGTCTGTAGATGTGTACACCTTGGGTTTCAATGTGTTTAGCTCTGTGGCTATACTGGATTGTATTGAAGTATATGGAGGAGACTGCCTGCCAAGAGATAAAATTACAAGTGAATGACAAAAAGGATTGGATGTAAACTGGGATACTGGATTAAATTTCCTTTCAGTCATTAACCTTTTCTAGCATCAGAGATATTAGTCATCACCACTAGCAGCCTATGTAGTGAAAGGCATGGGGGGCAGGGAGGCTGTTGGTTGTATTAAATGAATATAATTAATATGCCATAATGCCCTGTCACTTTGCTACTGACAGCCCCCCTGGGGTTCTGTTATTGGAAGCAAAGAAAAGGTGCCAGAGCTTATTCGTTCATCTTTGTGTCATCTTTGTGTTTGCTTGGAGACTGGGGATGAACTTTGGGAGTGGTCCTGGGATGGATAAAGAGATGGGAAGCTTGTGCTTACCCAATAGAACTGGTGGCTTATTTCCTAAAGTCTAACTTCATGTCAAAGAGGGGAAAAGGAAAAAGGGAAAGTAGACAAAAAGGAGGAAGGTGGGGGGGGGGAGAAAGGAAAGGGGAGATGAGGAAGGAGACTAGAAAAAGAGAATAAGGGGTAAAGGGAGAAGCTAATGGAGAGAGAGGATAAGGGGAGAGGAGGAGAAGCAAGACAGGGGAGAATGGAGAGGGAAAGGGGAGATGGAAAAGGGAGAGAAAGAGACAGACAGACAGATACAAAGACAGAGAGACAGAGACACACAGACAGAGAAATAAAGGTAGAGAGAGAGGGAAGAAGAAAAGGAGGAAGGAGGAAGAGGGAAAGAGAGAGAGAAAGAGAGAGAGAGAGAGAGAGAGAGAGAGAGAGAGAGAGAGAGAGAGAAAAGAAAAGACCAAAAGAGAGAATTAAGGATGATAAGAGGGATACAGAGGGAAGGCAAAGTATTCCTGAGGATGAGAAAAGGAGAAAAAGGGAGAGGTGACAAAGAAATGGGGAGGATGGAGAAGGGGAGGGTGGGGGTGGGGTTGTGGGTATGTGGAGGCAAGAGACTAGAATGGGACTTAGGGGAAAAGCACTCTTAATTATGATGCAAATGAAATGATTAGAGAGGTGGGGAGGGAGAGGAGTGTATGGAGGAAGGGGGGTGAAGGGTAAGCTGTAAGAACAGTGGTGTGAG
Organism: Myrmecobius fasciatus; assembly: GCA_023553655.1. Taxonomy (NCBI): domain Eukaryota; kingdom Metazoa; phylum Chordata; class Mammalia; order Dasyuromorphia; family Myrmecobiidae; genus Myrmecobius; species Myrmecobius fasciatus. The sequence goes on from JAJPUD010009048.1 coordinate 50,061, forward strand.
CTGAATGTAGAGAAGATTATATCATAGCTGGTGGTTATGGAGACCCGAGCTCTCCTTTTGTGTATGTGCCACAAAGAAGGGTGAGCCCATTATTAACTGGAAGAAGTCAGGATTTAGAAGCAAGTGTGTGACTGTATGTTCTTTAGTATCGTTTTAAGGAGCTGTTCATTCCTGCTGAAATGAAACCTCAGAGGAGGGGCTCAGTCAGGGTTATAGTTTAATGACAAGATGGTTCCATGTGCCTCCTGAGGAGGGGGTGGGGAGAGCTTTGGGACTATTAGATCACAGGGACTTTGGATCGATAGGACTAAGGAGCCACTATGGCATAGCCACTTTATTTAATTCATTTAAAATGAAAGCCTTATATATTTGAAGTTTCTAAAGGGAGGTTTCTAATATTCCAGTGCCAAATACAAGGTCTGACACACTGCTTGACTTAATAAATACTTGTTTGTTGATTGTTATTTCACATCAATGGGAGGATGAGTCTATGTTCCAACTGCCTTAGGATAAGGGAAGAGAAGATAATTGACTAAACAATAGTATTTGAAAAAGCTCAATTCTTCTCGGTGTTTAGGGATGGTGGGGAAACCCTTAGGAATAGGCAACCTGCCCCCAAAACTCCTCATTTTATCTCTTACCAGCCCAGTACCTAGAATCATGCATGTTTGTTAGCATCTTGGCAATATCCCAGGATGGGTCCATGAGAGTCAATATCTGGCATGGGGCTTGGGAATTTCATCACCTAAGTGGAAATTGGGAGGGGAGTGGGAGCATGCAGTTGCCTCACTGGACAGCTACAAATATAAGATCTCTGAAAATTTTCAGAGCTGGGAGGGACTAAAAATGATGTAGTTTAGCCTCTACTTCACAGAGAAGGAAATAGTCCCAGGAAGGGAAAATTATTAATTTTAGGACCATGCTAGAGCTCAGTGGTAAGAATCCTGAGTTAGACTGAGGCTTCTTACCACGGAGCTGTGATAACAATTCTCAGGACAATAGATTTAGAACTGAAAGCTACCTCAGGCCGTATCATAGATGATCATAAATGGAGAACTGAAAGTTCAACATTCTCCTCTCTCCTCATTTTTTGAATGAGGAAACTGAGGCTTATGTAAGTTAAACAATTCACTCGAGGTCACTTATGTAGTAATGATCTTTGAATCCAGAGCTAGTCTTCATTCCACTCCACCACAGTAAGTCACTGTCATAGTCTATTTTACTATCTCTGATGGAAGATTTGCATAGGTAAAGGGAGGAAGAGGAAGGAAGAGAAAATGAGAGGACGGTAGGGAAATGGGGAGAGAGGGAGGAATAGGGAGATAGGGAAAAGGGAGAGAGACAGAGGGACAGACAGAGAGACAGAGGGACAGAGACAGAGAGAGGGGAGGGAGAAATAGAGGGAGGGAGGGGGAGAGAGAGAGAAGAAGGGAGAGGGAGGGAGGGAGGGGGAGAGAGAAAGAAGGAGGAAAAAGGGAGAAAGAGGAGAGAGAGAGAGAGAGAGAGAGAGAGAGAGAGAGAGAGAGAGAGAGGAGACAGAATTAGAAAGAAACGCACTCAGAAGAGAGAAAGACAGTCAGACACCCAGACAGATATATAGAGAGAAAGAAAGGAGACAGATAAACAGACACAAAGAGACCGAAAAACAAGGAAAAAAGAAAGGAAGAGAGAGACAATCAGAGACAGACAGAGGATGAAAACTGAGCAGAGTATCCTTCAAAAAAGGCTGCAAGAATGGGAGTCGGAGTACTGTGTTCAAATCTTGGTCCCGCTACTTGTTACACGAATCTATGAATATGTATGAAGTTATGGGAGTGTGGGTGAGAGTCCTTGTGATTGGTCCATTCTGGATGTTCTCAGAATTCCTTGTTCTGATTCTACTTTCTCCCAAGACTGAGGTTTAGGGCTTTTGGAGGAGGCTGGGTGGTGCTGATGGAGGGGATAGGTCTGGAAGGACCAAATCGGACTTTTTTCGCTGGGGTTTTTGCTTAGTCCGGGAGGGAGGATGATAATTCCTCTCTTTATCTGCCACTTTCTCCTCTTCCCTGAGCGTGAAAGGTTTTCAGAGAGACCTGCTGTCTGATACAAATGCTGAGCTCTTTGGGGCTGGCTGGCTAATTTCGGTCCTTCACAAAAGTGCCGGCGATCATGCTTAGCGCGTCCCAGCATACAGCTCAGATGCTCAGACCTCTTCTCCCCCTCCCCCTCCCTTACGCTTTTCCTCCCCCCCATCCCGATCCGCACAAGTAATGGCTCTAATTGGAGGGGTCTCAGCTACTCCCACCATGCATAGCCTTTTCTCAGGCCAAAACCTAGCCTAATTTTCTGGTTGTAGACAATGTCGCACTGCCTCTCTCTTCCAAGGGAGTTCAATCGTCATTCAGTCTCTGCAAAAGGCCCCTTACAACACTTTCATTCACTGTGATGTATTGTCCTTGTCCATTCATTGACATTCATTGGGATAATTCCCTGCCACGAGCGCATTGAGGCCCCATGCACAGGGCGCGTGCACATGTGTTTGGTTCTGATTTCCCATTAGTGGAGAGGACCCTTCAGATAAAGGCCAGCCCGGCATGAATTGTGCGGGAGTTCACTTCCTTCTAAGCGATGGGGCTCCATTGATGCTAATGGCATTTTGGGACTTGCCGGGAGAATTTGCTACAATTGTTTCTCTTTCCAATCTGCTGGGATGGGGGAGGGGAGAAAAGGAAAGAGAAAATGGGAGGGGGTTAGAGCCCCACGGGTACTAGACATTTGGCCAATGGTAATTCAGTTCATTAGATCTAGGATCAGCAAAGCTCTTAAAAAGATAGCATCCCCCATCATCTCCAAAGCCTAATACCCAAAGGCAAAAGATAAAAGGGTCCAGTTCTCCTTTATTGAAATTTTCAGCTCAAACTCACTTGCTTACTTTCTTTTATGTTGCTTAATAATATTTTATTTTTTTCCAATTACATGTAAAGATAATTCTCTCTCTCTCTCTCTCTCTCTCTCTCTCTCTCTCTCTCTCTCTCTTTCTCTGCTGGGGCAATTGAGGTTAAGTGACTTGCCCAGGATCACACAGCTAGGAAGTGTTAAGTGTCTAAGGCCACATTTGAACTCAGGTCCTCCTGATTTAAGGGCTGGTTCTCTTCACCATCTAGCTGCCCCCTCAACATTTATTTTTGTAAGATTTTGAGTTCCACTTTTATTTTTCCCTTCTTTCCTTCCCCCCTCCTCAAGATAACAAGCAATCTGATTGATATAGTTATATATGTATAATCATGTTAAACATATTTCCTCATTAGTCATATTGTAAAAGAATCAGAACAAAAGAGAAAAACCATGAGAAAGCAACAAACAAAAAAGCAAATAAAGTATGCTTCCATCTGCATTCAAACTCTATAGTTCTTTCTCTGGATGGAAACCATTTTCTATCACAGTCTTTTGGAATTATCTTGGATCATTGGATTGATAGGAAGAGCTAAGTCAATCATATTTGATCATCACATAATCTTGCTATTACTGTAGACAAGATTCTCCTGATTCTGCTCACTTCACTGAGCATCAGTTCATGTAAGTCTGCAGGTTTTTCTGAAATCAGTCTGCTCATCATTTCTTATAGAATAATAGTATTCCATTACAATCATATGCTACAACTTGTTTAGCCATTCCACAATTGATGGGCATTCCTTTAATTTCCAAATCTTTGCCATCACAAAAAGAGCTGCTATAAAAATCTTGGTTAACCCCCCCCCCCTTTTTTTTCCTGAGGCAAATGGGGTTAAGTGATTTGCCCAGGGTCACACAGCTAGGGAATGTTAAGTATCTGAGACCAGATTTGAACTCAGGTCCTCCTGACTTCAGAGCTGGTGCTCTATCCACTGCACCACCTAGCTGCCCCACTTTGTACCCTTTTATGATCTCTTTGGGATATAGACCTACTAGTGGCATTGCTTGATCAGAGTATGCACAGTTTGCTTGCCCTTTGGGCATAGTTCCAAATTGCTCTTCAGAATGTCAACTTATTTACAGCTAGGTGCAGCAGTGGATGGAGTGTTAAGCCTATGATCACAAGGTTCAAATTAAGCCTTAGACACCTACTGGCTGTGTGATGTTGGACAAGTCACAATTTTGTTTGTCTCAGTTTCCACATCTGTAAAATGGGGATAATAATAGCATCTAACTCACAAGGTTGTTTTAAGGATCAAATCAGATGACATTTATAAAGTGTTTAGTACAGTACCTAGCACATGAGTCGCTATAGAAATACAATATTTAATTATTGTTAATTATTATTATTATTTTTGGCTGAGGCAATTGGGGTTAAGTGACTTGCCCAGGGTCACACAGCTAGGAAGTATTAGGTGTCTGAGGTTGGATTTGAACTCAGGTCCTCCTGATTTCAGGACCAGCACTCTATCCACAGCACCATCTAGCTGCCTGTATTGTTAATTATTAATAATAAATATCCCTCACCGTTTCTTCCTCTTTTTAAGTCTTATGCATCCTTCATGATCCTACTCACATCCTGTCCTTTTCAAAGGATTCCTTAACTACTCTACTATTTTCTCTCTCCCTGGCCTGTAGTTCTTAGGTAACCTTTGATATATAAGCACTTTTATTTTCACAGAATTGCAGAAACTTAAAGCTAGAAGATTGTCAGAGAATACCTATAGGCTTATAGTGGAGAAATTATTGGATTTGAAATTAGGAAGATGTAAATTCAATTCTGCCTCAGACAATTCTGTATGCCCCTGGCTATTGCCTCAGTTTTCTCATCTGTAAAATGGGCCTAATAGCACTACCACTCAAGGTTATTAAAAAAGGTAATGTATCTAAATGGTTTCACAAACAAAACTGTTATGAATACACATGAGCTATTGTTATCTATTATCTTTATTATTCTTAATATTATTTGTATATTATTATTTATGTCTATTCCAATCTTTAACCCAACAACAAACCCCTGTAAAGCCTCAAGTTCTCATGTAGCAGACTTCCAGGGAAGGGAAACTCATTCCCTATCAGTACTGTTCATTCCAGTTTTACATAGCTCTTATTATTAGGGAAATTCTTCCTTTTATTGATCCTTTTGAGACCATCAGGTAAGACTAATCTCTTTTCTGTATGATAGAACTTTAGATTCTTGAAAGTAATGATCAAATTCCATCTAAGTTCTTTTCTAAGGCAAAACCTATAATAATAACAGCTAACCTTTCTATAGTGCATGCTATGTGCCATGCACTGTGCTAAGTGCACCTCAAATGATGCAATTCTCACAAACAACCCTGGGAGATAGGTACTCTTATTATTCACACTTTATAGATGAGAAAACTGAGGCTGAGAGAGGTTAAATGACTTGCTCACAGTAACACAGCTAGGAATTATTTGAAACTCTGGCTTTCTTGACTCAAGGCCTGGTTTTCTATCTACTGCATCCCAGAGAGATAGCCTGACCAAGGCAGAGTATAAGAGGACTATTTCCTCCTCTGTTCTGCACACTCTAACTCCTATTAACACAGAAAAGGATCACATTAGCGCCCCTGACTGCTCTGTAATTGGTAGTTTAAAAAAAATTGTTGTTTAGATTTGTGAGCTTGATACAATATCAAAAAAAGAGCATCCATTAGTTGGCAATGAAGGACTTGTGTTCAAGCCTTAGCTCACCCTAATTTTGGCTGGCTTGTTGTTGGTCAGTCATTTCATTTTCTTTATGATTCTATTTGGAGTTTTCTTGGCAAAGATACTGAAGAAGTTTGCCATTTCCTTCTCCAGCTCATTTTACAGATGGGGAAACTGAGGCAAACAGGGTGAAGTGTCTTACCCAGGGTCACACAACTAGTAAGTATCTGAGGTTGAATTTGAACCCCAGATTTTTCTGGCTCTAGGCCTGGTGCTATATCCACTGCACCACCTAGCTACTCCTATGGCAGAAGCAAATTCATTCTTCTGGACTTCAGTTTTTTCCTGGGAAAATGAGTGGAAAATATAACTTTATTTAAAAACAAAAATTATTCTTAGTTCTTAGACCACATAAAAACAGATATGTGTTGCCCACTTGTAGATCATCATTCGCCTACCCCTGGACTAGATGACCTTTAGGGCCTTTTACAACTCTAAACCAATGACCCTCTTATAATTAGCAAAGGGAACTTCCAGTATATAAAATCCTTACATCAATTCAGAATGAAAGCTTGTCTAAGACTTATCAGTGCTCCGACCACTAAGAAATAAAGAAAACTGCCCATGGTAACAGAGATAGTGTATGTCAGTAAAAAGACTTCAACACAGTGATTCCTAACTCCATGCCTGGATGATGTTGTGTGATGCTCATTTTCTACTAAATGTCCTTTCTTCTCTTTGAAGGCACAAGGTTCGCTAGAGAAGTCTTAAAAATGTGAGACTCCCATGAGTCTCTCTGTTCTGATTCTCTCCATCTTTTTGTTTGTTTGTTAAAATTCAAGTCCAAGGTCATAGTTTATGTGCGACTTAGCTCAGACTCATATATTCTCAAAATGTGGTATTAATGAAAAGATATTAGTCTCCTTGAGTACTCCATATACTCTAGGTGCTTAATAAATGTTTATTGACTGATTATGTCTAGTCATTCAATCAGGTCTGAATATAACTGTACAATGACCAAGCCCACATCTTTGCATCCACTCCACAAAGATATTACAGAAGACTGTCTTGCCACAATCCAGGTATGCTACATTTATAATATTCCTCTAAGCTAATTTTCTAATAACCTAGAACAAAAAAGGGAATATGCAAACAACTATATACAAAACAAATTATGTACAAAATAAGGAGAAAATAATTAGCAGAGGGAAGGCACTAGAATTAAGAATACTTCTTATAGAAGGTGGATCTTAGTTGTGACTTAAAGAAGGCAGTGGGGTCCATAATTGGAACAGAAGAGGAGCAGTATTCCAGACTTGGAGGACAGGTCCTCAATAAATATTTGCTGATTGATCCTGCCATGTTTTAAATACTTGGAATTTGAATCAGATTAGGGTATCTTTATTTAGGGATGATGTTACTGCTGTTCTACAGACTAAAGAGAAGCTTATGGAACTTGGTTTTGTTCTGGGGCAGAGACCACTATGGACAAATCTTGAGTCATCAGGCAAAATGATTTAACTAGAATGAAACAATTTTTCTCCATGGACTCCCTCTTACTTTTCCATCCTCACATATACTATAGAGTTCCCCTGAGATTCTTTTATTAATGAATGGAAGAAATCAGTTTTAATGAAATAAATCTTTATCATCTTTGACAATTCTAGAGATAGCCTATGCAAATAGGATGCAAACTACAGATAATCTTTCCAGTGAGCTTCACTTGTACAAGGTTTGTCTCTAGTAAGATTTCAGGGAAGCCAAACCCAGTATGAAGATAAAGGCCTGGAAGGAGTGGAGGGGTAATGAACTAGGTGATTTAGAGACAAGAAGTTTTCCCTTTTCTTTTTCCACCATTCCTGTGAAGGAGATGTGGAGATGTATTTTATTCATTGTGAAAGAGCACCGAGCAGAGGGAAACAGTTTAGGGACTCATTAGTAGGAAAAGTCAGAGGTCCAGGGCTGAGGGTTACTGACAATGGGGAGCAGGAGAGTTTAGTAGAAACTGGTGGTCTGGTTTTTGAAACTGAGATACAAGGTACTGCAAATAGACATTTATGTATGGGAAGAGTAAGCAAAGTAGGGAAGAATTGGAAGGGTAAAGTAATCAGGGACCCATTCAAATGCCTCCTCTGCAGCAACTTCTATGTTTATCTTCTTCAATTTTAACATGATAGTTCGTATCTTTGTCATCTCTAACATGGATTGTTATAGTCACCTTCTAACTACCTCTAAATTCTCTCTTCCTTTATTTTCCCTTCCTTATGCTCCCTTCTCTTCTATTTCCATCTCTGCTTGTCTCTGTCTCTTTTTCTCTCTCCAAGATTTCTCTATCTTACCTAGGCTAGAAGGATAATTACTACTCATGAGATCTATCCCAGTCTGTTTAGAACCAGGAATTTGACTTACTCTACTCTCCATCATGGGCCAGTTTACCTCTCCTTAAAAGCAACCTGGTAGTCCCCAGCTTCTTGAGGTTCACCTTTTAATGATGAACTTAGTATGGATAACCATTTGGCTTAGCTTAAACTCAAAATATTAACCAGTGTTAGGCTCTAATTGCAGTGTGGGCCACTACACCTGGCCAAGAATCCTTTACCTAACTGCCACAGTAGTTTTTTTTTTTTTTAAAGCATGACTTTTATCATATTATTCTCCAATTTAAAAAAAAAAAAAAACGACAGTGGCTCAAATTGGTTATTCCATTAAATGTACCTTGAAATGAATGATCCTTTTTTGGAAACTTCCCTCCCCCAACTACTAGGGTGCCTTTTCTTCTCAAACTGTTATTTTGCATATATTTTGTACATTTTAATATGTGTTCAAGTTTTTCCCATTAGAATGATAAGTTCGTTTACATTTTTTTTTGATCTTTCCATCCCCAGCCCCTAGCACAGTGCCTAGCATACAAGTACTTAATAAATGATTGCTGACTGGTTGATTAATAACTGTGGTCTCATCCCTGAACACTGAATCTTCTAAGCATGACCTCATCTTTGGGTAGGCTCATAAAGAGTTACAAAATAGGTCAAGAAAAGGAAAAGAAAGGAAAAAGAAAGAAAAGGAAAAAGAGAACATTGAGGGAGGTGGGGTAATGAGACTGTACTATTCCTCTGCAAATGGTTGGGCTGAGCTCTTGACTTCCCGCTTACTGCCTCCCCCACACAGCTGAGCTGGGGAATTGTTCAATCACATCCTCACAAAGGAATCAGGACCTGATTGTTGTCAGCAGCCTTCTCTGAAAAGCCCTGATCACAGTCCCTCCTACCAAACAGTCAGGGAGTCTAAGCCTTAGAGAGGGCCCACCCGCTCACTAAGTCTTAGCAGCAGGTGCATGGGTCTACTAGGAAGACAGCACCCAACCCCCTCACAAAGCTGGGCCAGCAGGTAAGCTCCTCTGTGGGACAAAATTTCCAAGGTGGTAGGGAACCATTGTTCCTCCCTGTTTTCTTTGCTTAAAAGAGTTTTCCTCTTTTCATCTCCAGGGTCTGCTCATCCAGCAAGCCATTTCTGATTTACTGGAGATTATCAAGAAGCCTAAAAAACAATCTGAATCCTGATGATGGAATTTAAAGCTAGAAAGGACCTTAGCACCCAATTCCCTTTTTTAAACTGAGATTCATAAAACAAGCCCAACTTGTATTAAATGCTTAACAACTGCCAAGCAGTTTGGTACAGAGAATAGAGACAAAAATGAAGTAATCCTTGCCTTCAATGAAATTATTATCATATAAGAGGAGATACCATGTATATGTATGTCTAAATGTATAACATCCATCCATACATACACACACACCAGTTTATGAGGTGGGGAATGGATGGAACCAACAGCTCAGGCCATCAGGAAATGATTTATGTAGGAGATGGTGTCAGAACTGAGTTTTGAAGGAAACCAAGGGTTCTAAAACTTTGAGTTATGTGACCCTGGACAAGCCATTTAACTGCATGTGGAATCCTTTTCAAAACTCCTTGTAAAAAAAAAAAAAAATGAACCGCCATGAGGTCCTTGTTCTGGGTGTGAGGAGACCTCCTTGATTAAATAAGGTGTAGAACTCACCTTGCTGAGGTACTCCTGAGTACCTCTTTAAGATTTTTTTTGTTTATTTATTTGTGGCTGATTGATTCATTTATTCATCTAGTTCGTATAGTAAAAGTCCTTGTATTTGCTTTTAAAAAGAGAGCTAGGGAGTAGGAGACCAAAAGATAGAGAAAAATTAGAAATGAGACAGAATCAAGCAGTTGGACCTACATGGACTCTGGTGACCTGGAAAGAAGCCCCCATGGTCCCTCTAGGGAACAATGTGCAAGGGAATTCATAGGAGATGAACCACAGGGTCTCAGAGATAGCATCAGGAGACAATGACGGAAAGATAAGGCGTTGCTTGGCCAATCCAGTAGCTACAGAGAGAAAAGCCAGGATGTGGAGTGGAGTATCCTGTGGAGGGATTCCTGGATTGGAGTCTGCCTACACAACTTTGAACTTTGGAAGGTCAGGATGCTAGCTCTGGGGGAATATTGGTGACAGAGAGAAGAGAAGGACTCCGTGGAAGATTTCTCAGACAATTCATGTTTTCTGAACCAAAGGAGAGAGAGAGCTCATCAAGGAGGTAGGAGAAGGGATATGGAAAGAGCAGCTCTACAGTTATATGGATTTGCAGGTCCAGGGGCAAAAAAGGATTGATTTACTCTTCCCTCTGAGGAGGTACCTCAACCTTTAGGGCAAACATACAGTCTTCCAGGACCCTGCCTAGTTCAGCCAAATCAGATTAAAATACGTTGGAAAATATTTAACAAAATAAATAAAAATACACCAGAACATTAGATAATGCTTGCTAATGTTATATACTATTTAGTGGCCCCATTTCTAATTTAACTTGATACCACTACTCTAGGAGAGTATTAGCTGTTGAGGTTTCTTAGGGAAATGGGTCATATCTCATTCAACTGATGTTTGCTTTATTCTTTAGCAAGACAGCTTTTTTTCCTTTCTGGGTGTGAGAGTAGAGGACAGGGGTAAGGAAGTATTGTTCAATCTTAGTATTATAAGTCTAGAAGACTGTATAAGCCTTCAAATTAAATGCAAGTATACCAGAAAAGGAAGAAAATTTATTTTGATTGTTTATGGATTTAGTTGTGAGTCTTTTCAGTTTTCCTTTTATTAAATTGGGTTAAATAAAATCTTTTACATAACAAAAAGTCAGAATGCTTGTAGGGGACTTGAAAAGTCTTTAGGTTTTAAGGAGAGAATCATACTTAAATCAAATTCTGATGTCCTTTGGAATAAATATGATCTTGGGTGAAGTATAAAGCAACCCAAAATATGAGGTTTCCAGAGTAATATCTTTGGGGTAGAGACAAGCCAAAGACAGTACGTATTTATGAACTGATCCCAGTTTGTGAAAATGCCAAACCTTAACCTAGACTTTAAATTGAGGTGTTTTAAAAATTTTTTAAATTACTTTTTCAAAACACTGCACTTATACATATTCTCTGTGGGCCTCAGGTTTCTCATCTTCAGAATGGCAGGCAAAGGGAGAGGGTTTGTTTTAGGATGACCTCTAAGGTTGATTAAAATTCTAAATTGTAAGTGACATGGCCAAGGTCAGATAGTTATTGGGTAGAATAAACTCCTGCCCCTTCTGCTCTGGCTCTTGGTTCTAGCTATGTAGCATTCATCACCCTCCTTTCTAGGCTGCCCTTCCACCAAGCCAAGGCTGACTCAGTCTAACTTTTTGTCTCCTCTGCTCTGGTCCTTCAGGACTGTCCTAAAGGTCAGCAATAAAGCAAGATCACTCTTCAAATTTGGGAGTTGGTGCCACCTGGTGGCCCCAAACACAAGACCAGCAAGATGGGTTATACCCCTGGGTTGGCTGACCCTTGGAAGATGCCTTCTTTCTTGAGCATTGGTTTAAGTGAAGTTCTATTATATCCTGAGCCTTAGTAAATAATAAATAATTTACATATGATAGGCTAACCAAATATGTCTAAATAGCAGACCTTGGGGACCTGCTTTAGTGCTTTAGCCGTGCAGTAAATAGAGCAAAGGGCCTAAAGACAGGAAGACTCATTTTCTCGAGTTCAAATCTAGCCTCAGCCTCTTAATAGCTATGTGACCCTGGGCAGGTCACTCAGCCCTGCTTGCCTCAGTTTCTCCTCTATAAAATGAGTTAGAGAAGGAAATGGCAAATCACTCCAGTGTCTTTTGCCAAGAAAACCCCAAATGGAGTCATAAAAAGTCACATAGCACCGAAAAGAACTGACTGAATTAATGAATAGATAAGAATAATTTGCAATAATCTCATCTTACCACTGTCTTCAACCTTTAGACATAACTTTGTCTCTCTTAAGTGGATTGCAAGCTCCCAAAAGACAATGATCAAGTCTAATCTATCTGTGTGCAGATTCCTTGAATAAACTTTGCTTATTCTTCAAAATGTAGACAATAGTGTACTTGGGCCAGTCATCCAGAAATCCTCAAGTTATAAATGTACATAGTGATCTTAATGCAAGCAGTAGTAATTACATTGCACAGTTCTTCTGGACTCTGGCTTCAATATATTTAGCTAGTTGAATTTGGGTTAATATAAGCATCAAAAGGGGCAGCTAGGTGGTTCAGTGGAGAGAAAATTGGACTTCAGTAGTCCTGAAGTCAGGAGGACCTGAGTTCAAATTTGACCTCAGACACTTAACACTTCTTAGCTGTGTGACCCTGGACAAGCCACTTAACCCCAAATGCCTCAGCAAAATAAATAAATAAAATAAACATCAAAGGTAGCAAAAGAGGGAGAAGAACAAAAGAAAGAAAAGGAGAGAAGAGAGGAAAAAGGAAATGCAATATTTGGAAGCTGATTGTTTGTTTATACAGATATAACTTAACAAATATATCTCTTCCTCTCTCTCTCATATGCTTGTGTATATACACACACATATGCTTTATATACTAAATAAGCTACAGCTATATATGCTCACATACTTTTAGAACACCAACTAGATAGTTTCTTTTTTTCTCTTTCACTAATTTTCTCCCTTCCAAGCCCAGGGATGGAATCAAAGCTCCATCCAAACTATTGATGTGGTCAAGGTTACATAGGTATTTAGAGCAAACTCCTGCCCCTTCTGCTCTGGCTCTTGATTCTAGCTGTGCAGCATTTATCACCCTCCTAGGAAAGTTTGGAAAGGTTCCAACCTGTCTTTCCCACCTCCCTGTCTCCACCATTCCCCATCCATGTACCCGATGGGCTGTCACTAGATTTCTGTAAGTAAATTATTTCTAGCCTTTTGTTTTTGAGACCCTGTTCTCTCTGCTCCTCAGGTTTTTTGCTTTAACCACCATATCACTTCCTACCATCTTCCTGATCTGAATGACTTGACAGGGCAGTGGGCAGGTAGCAGTTACTTTTGGAAACAGTTTGACAGAGGAACAGAAGAGAGGAGAATAGGCTAGAAGAAGGCCAGAATATCAAGCCATCTTCAAAAGTGAGGGGGAGCAAGAGGAGGATAGGAGAGAGGCAGGAAGGCATTATTAAAAGCTTTGGCTTTGGAGTCAGAAAACCTGAGTCCTGGTCCAGCTCCGTCATATAATAATTATGTAGTCTTAGGCAAGTCATTTAACTCCTATGATCAGTTAAGAGACTTGGACTCTGGTGCCTTTCAAGACTCCATTTTCTCTTCTACAAAATGAAAGGGTTGAGCACTGTGGGCTCGGAGGTTGCTTTTGGCTCCAAAGGTCTGTGTCTTTAAGATCTGGGCTCTATTTGAGAACATTTCATCTGGGTTTCAATTTCAGTAAGTTAAACAAGTCTTCATCTGGGACACTGGGTCAAGCTATTTGCCCTTTTTTAGGTCTCAGGTTACTCCTCTTTAAATGAAAGAATATATTCTATTATGTTTTTTGAAAGAACTTGGGTAAAATTCCAATTTTCTAAAGAATAAATTTTGACTTTTTATAGTAAAAATGGAGTAGAGCTATTTGTCCTTTACTTTGAAGTTTTTAGCAAAACCACTTCCATGTCCTTTCTCAGCCTCCTTTTCCAAAACATTTGGTTGCTGTCAGAGTTACCCCACCTCCTCTCTTGATAGACAGGCTTCTTGGATGCTAAGTGTAAAGAAACAACTGCCCTTAACACCTAGTTATCAAGAATAGTTAGTTAAAATAGGAAGCTGCCAGATGGCTTACTTCCTCTCTTTGGATTGGCCTCCCCAGACAAATTTAGGATGTTATAGAGTCCATCATTCAGTCAATGAGCATTTAACCAATGATAACACTTTGCCCCAGGAACTGTGTTAGGTGAAGGAGATATAAAGAAAGGCAAAAAATATTGTCTTAGTCCTCAAGGGATTCACATTCTGATGGAGAAGAAACAAAAAAAAAAATAATGCTGTACTTGGATTCACTAAGACCTGAATTCAAATTCTGCCTCAGACACTAGCTTTGTAGCCTTGGTATCACTTAAATTCTCTGGACTTTAGTTTCCTCTTCTGTAGACTGGGAAGGTTGGACTCAATGTCCTATTGAGTATCTTAAGATCCTGTGAATCAGTGGAGCCAGAGAGCAATGTTACTTTTGGTGATTCCTGATGCTGAGAGTAGATGAAGCCTGAAATTTATAAAGAATTTCCCTTCTTGTCCAAGGAGTTTAAGCTTGCTTTTCTGCTTCTAAGGGTGAAGATCACTTAACAGAGACTGGTAAGAATATATTTTCCTGATATGTTTTAAATATAATTTTAAAAGCTTCAAAGTGAAGAGGGAAAAGAAAAATAAAAACTATGAACAGATACATAGCAAGTAAGGTACCACAGTGATAGGAAGAATAGCAGATGAGACACCTGGAAGTTCACAGGAGAAAAAATTCAAGAAAGGAATAAGTAATAAAACTCATGACTTCAAATATACAAACACACCAACTATAGTAGAGTAGATAAAAATGATACATAGGGCAGCTAGGTAGTGCAGTGGATAGAGCACCTGGCTCTATCCTAGGACCTCTAAAGGACCTAAATTCACATCTGGTCTCAAACATTTCCTAGCTGTGTGGCCCTAGGCAAGTCACTTTATCTGTTTGGTTCAGTTTCCTTTTTCATAAAATTAGCTAAAGAAGGAAATGACAATCCACTCTAGTGGGGAACATTTATTTAGTGGAGGTCAATGAAGAAAGAAACAGGAACAAAATTATTATTAGGTTATAGAGTATATAACCTGGAAAGAGAAGAAATAGAGGAAGAGTTAAGAAAATGGATTCCAAACTTGGCACAAAAGAATGATAGAGCAAATATTAGGAAACCAGCTTATCTAAACAGCTATTGAAGCACTCTCATTTAAAAGTACTTAATACCTTCTTTACTCACTTTAATGATCTTTACATTTCTAGAATTTGGAATTGAGAAGAAGAGAAAAGCTGAACATTGTCTAGCAGGAACCCCAAACTTTGATAGAACAGATTTCTAAAGAGTTCAGAAAATGGATCAATAGGATCCTATGGCTTATAATTACATAGGGAAAAGTCAGTCCAGGAGGGATGAAAAACTAATGAATGAAATTGTGAAGACAGAAAAATAATATTAAGGATGAGGAAAATAGAAAGTTATTTGAAAAGACTGACATGGATGCATAAGAAACTCATCAACCAATTTAGGTTTTAGAAAGATATGTATAGAAGATTGAAGTAAGGTAGGTAAAAGCAGGAAAAAATAGGAAAAAAAAACATGGTGTAGTATTATAAGAATAGGAATGCTAAAGAAGCTCACAATGAGCTATGTATGACTCATAGGAAAAGCTCATGACAAAACAATTTTACCCTCCCCCCCCTTTCTATATTGGAGAAGTAATGGGTATCAGAAAAGGTTCAGGACCACTGCTTGAGGTAAACGAATGATAAAGGAAGAACTGCTTCATTTTTAATAAGCTTTGAGATTTTTGTTGTTGTTGGTTTTGCTTGTTTTTTATGCTAAAAAGAAAAATCTTTGCATTGCAAAAGACAGAAGAAAAATCAACTTATAGGTAGTTGATGGTCCAAATAAGGAGTCATATTAGGAGAACACTGAGTGATTCTTAAGGGCACCTAAGTGGTACAATGTATAGAATACCAGGACCAGAATTAGGAATACTCATCTTCCTGAGTTCAAATCTGTCATCAGACACCTACTAGCTGTGTGACCCTGGGCAAGTCATTTAACTGTGTTTGCCTCAATTTCCTCATATGTAAAATAAATTAGAGGCAGAAATGGCAAACCATTCCAATATCTTTGCCAAGAAAACTCCAAGTGAGATCATGAAGAATTGGACATGATCAAAATTACTAAACAACAGTGAAACTCCCTTGATGAATTCAAGTAACTAGCCCCAAATAAAAAACATCCTCAGATATTGAAAGAAATGGTAGATGCAATTGCTTTGATACTCAGTAGCATTTGATACACTATGATGAACAACAAAGATATCATAGGTTTGGAGACAAATATCCCCATTTTCAAGAAAGAGAAAGAGAATAGAATTTACAAACTATAGGTCAATTAACTTGACTTATTTTTGATAAAATTCTATAATATGTATTTAATAAATAACTAATGAAATATGGAAAAGGAAGCAATGGTCATCAAGAGCTTCATTAAGATGTAGCTTCATTAAGAATATTTTCCTTATGAAGACCAACCTTATTTTCTTTTTTTGACAAGATTACTAAAACTAGTAGATGAGAGGAAGATAAATGTAGATATAGCATATAACTATATAGAGAGTTTACTTAGATTAAAGCAAAGCAATAAATCTTGCTATTCTTACAGAAAAGATGGAGAGATGAAAGGAACATTTATTAAAATATGCTATATACTATTATGCTAAATACTTTACAAATATTATCTTATTTAATTTTCCTTGAAGGTATGTACTATTCTTACTCCCATTTTATATTTGAGAAAATTGTTATTAACAGAAGTTAAATGACTTTCCTATGAATATATTGACTCTTCACTTTGCCACTCTGGTATGGGCTGATTGATAATACAACTAACTGGATTTGGCACTAGTTGAATGGATGGCCTAAAAAATGTAGTCATTAATGATTCTATATCAAGTTGGAAGTCTCCAGTGGAGTGCCTTAGGTTCTGTGCCATGTAACATTTTTATCACTGATGTAGACAAAAGCATAGATTAATTAACCTATCAACAAATATTTATTAAGCACCTACTATGTGTCAGGTACCATACTAGGCTCTGGAAAATGAAATAATTGCAAAACCCAAGTATACATTTTGATGGTATGTTAGTATATCAAGTTGAATAATAAAGTGAATAGTTCCAAAGGGAAATGGGAAGACCTCAGAGGAATTGATGCAGAATAAAGTGAGCAAAACTGGGAGAACAATTTATACAATGACGACAATATTATAGAAAAGCACTTAGAAAGACTTAAGAACTATGACTGATGCAATGATATACCAGGATTACAGAGGACCAAAGCTGAGGACCCACTTCTTTCCAGAGAGGTAAAAGACTTAAAATGCAAAACGACATATGTTTTAGAACATGTTGATGTGGGGATTTGTTTTGTTTAAGTATGCATATTTCATGAGAGTTTTCTTTCTTTTTCTTAATTGTTCAGTGGTGAAGGCGGGGGAATGTGGGAAGGAGAGAAAATAAAACCTGGTTTAAAAAAATCAAGGAGCTTACATTCTAAGGGGAGAGGCAACAGTATTTACATACATACATTGATGGTATACTTATAAAATTTTCAGATTAGATAAATCTGTGAGACATAATAACTAGATGACAAAGTCAAGATATATATTGATGGGCTAAAATACTGGGCTGAATCCAAATAAGATGAAATTTAAAAAAACATATAAAGTCTTACACTTGGGTTGCAAAAATGAATTTCACAAATCTAAGATGCATGAAGGGAATAGTTAGCCAGCTGTGTGACTGTCAATTCACGTGGCACTTTCTATATCTGATCTTTTTTTATTCCCTCCAATTTCTAATGATTTTTCCAAATCAGCTTTTATCTTTTTTTTTTTTTTTTTGCTTTTTGCTGAGGCAGTTGGGGTTAAGTGACTTGCCCAGAGTCACACAGCTAGGAAGTGTCTGAGACCAGATTTGAACTCAGGTCTTCCTGACTTCAGGGCTGGTGCTCTAACCACTGCACCACCTAGCTGCCCCTATCTTTTTTTTTTTAATAGACCTATATTCCTGTACGAATAGACCCTTTCCTCCCTTTCTCCTTTCCTCAAATTGCCTCTATTAATTGAACATTTTCAATGCTCCTTTCTGGGGAAGAGATAATCAAAAGTTCTTTGAACAGTAAGTTTCATGGTCTTGGCCCACAAAGGTCTCATTAACCTCTGTTATTCCTATAATAGAGCAGTCTAGAGCTGAACTGCACCAAGCATCTTCAGAACACATATACTTCAAGATAACATCTGAAGCAATACTGAACATTTCCACTCTCAGAAAGGGTGGATACCTACTTGAGAAAAGCATGGAAAGAAGGCAATCTCTACAAATTTAGGTGAAGGAAAGTAATTTATCATTTAACTCTGGGAATTTTTTTTTATTAATCACAAGATCTTATCCCTTGCTGGCATGGTATTGTGTGTGTATGTGTGTGTGTGTGTGTGTGTGTGTATGTGTATGTACACATACACAATAGTGAATTGATGTTGATGTAGTGAAACACCATGTTTTCCCGGGTCTGCTCTAGCTGCCACTCTCACCATAATTTTGCCAAACTAACAATTAGGAACTCTAAGAGCCTTTTCAGTTTTTGTGAAAAATCGTTTTCTGCCTTGTGGCAAAGAGACAGACCTGGCCCTTTTCATATCTGTGTAATCTTCCCTAAACTTGTTCTATATAGAATGGGGAAAGAGGAGGTTTCCTGTTTTCCTTCTCCTTCCATTCCTGACAACATATAACCGTTTGGAAAAATGAACTAGGATGGGAAAAGGTCAAGTATAAAAATGCCTTAATAAATGTTTGAATTGAACTGCACTGACCTGGGCCTGTGGTTGGATAGAAAGAAGAAAGAGGAAATAGTGAATCATTCCTCCCACCATCCAGCAAGAACATTTCCTCTGTTACATTTGTCTCTGATATAGTTTATAGTGGCCCTTCCTAGGGATAAAGGGATGGATCTCAGGAATTCTAGAGATCCTTTCACCTTACAGTCCTATGGCACTTGATGATTACTTCCATCCTTGTCCTGCTGGATTGAGAATTTCCAATAAATATTAATTCTTGTTTTTGACAGATTAGAATATCAATCTGGAGTGATTTTAGGAGGTAGAAAAGAGAGAAAGATCAGATCCTATCTTTATTAGAAGAAAAGTTCATACTAATTCATATATAGGATTATAAGATCAAAAGAAAAGAACCTTTAGAGATCATCTAGCTCAGCTCCCTCATATTATAGATAAAGAAACCAAGGACTAGGGAGATTAATAGGTTGGTCAAAGATCAACATTGAATCCCCAATTCTTCCGATTCTATACCCAAGGGTCATCTCACAATGCTAAATTCATTAAGAAGTTCATAGAGTTCCTCCCTGCCAGACCCCCAAGCCTAGCTCATTCAGGAGAAGTTGGACTTCTCTCTATTAGTTTATTAGCTTATAACTACCCTCTGTGGTCAGAGGCATGTTTGGCCAGGGTCTATAGCTGAGAGGTCTTTGTGAACTGTCTGACAGATGGGATGACATCATAGTCTGGGCAAGACAGACTCTAACAGGAGCCAGAAGTAAGCAGTGGCTCCTTCAAGAACAAAAGCTCATCTCTATTGAGGTAATAATTAGGCAGAAGATGGAAAAGATGTTTTTTGAGATCTGGACATTCAAGATGGTAATGTGGCAGGATCGGAACCCAAAAGACAAAATAAGAAAACAAATATGAAAGATGAATGAGAATCTATGAAATTGAATGTATGAGGAGGGTTGAACTCCATAAAATAATTCCCTCAAACACAGAGATGGTGCTGACATTCTTGTGAACTAGGGTTTTTAACATATTTTATATCATTGATTCCTTTGCTAAACTTATAAAGTTACACACCTTTTCAGAATTGCCTGTTTAAATGAATAAAATAAAATACATAGGATTACAAAGGAAACAAATTATATTAATATTGAGTTATCATCATCATCATCATCATCATCAAAAGCAAGTTGATGGATCCCAAGTTAAGAAATCTTGATTTAAACACTGGAAGTGTTTGGAACTAACCTTGCTCCCCTCTGGATTTTCTAAATGGGCTTCAACTGAGGGCAGCTCCACATTATTACATAATCTATAGAAAACCTCTGTTTATGTGGTAATATTAATGACACCACTTTAATTGAATCAGACTTAGGCCAATTAAGTCCTATAGTACTAAAAGTAGAAATACAACTTTTTCAAATTGTTCTTTGTTTCAAGTTTCATTTTGCCTAAGCCTCAGGGGAAAAATGAGAAAATAAATTAATAGGGAAGTTAATAGAAAAAAAGAGAAAAGAAATTAAATTAATATCCCTAAGATAATCTATGAAAATTCTTAAGATGCAGAACCACTGTTCCTAAGAAGGGGTAGACATGGCTACTTCTCCTTCTCTACTGTGTCCCCTAAAAGATGCAAGCATCTCAATATAACCCTTTTGGTGACTGAGCCAATGTCTAGTTGCCTTCAGAGGTAGTCAGCCTTTATTAGTAGTATTGACAAGCTCTAACAAGTTCTTCCTTTCTGCCTTTGTGACTTTATTTACTATAGCTATGAAGAGAACAAGATAATCATCCAGAGAATGACTTCAAAGTGTAATTTACTTAGCGATCCTGGGATTCTTAGAGAACTCGGTCTTGGAGTAAAACCTTGTCCATGTTTGAGAGGCTTTTCTTGAAAGAATTCTGTTATCTTCAAATGCTTTGCTATCATTCTGCCCTTTGTCCATCCAAGGAAGAAACAAGTCACCCTGTTCAAGTCAGGGAAACAATTGCAGCCACTGCCTCACTTGGCTGGGTTTGCTTCCCATCAAGTAGGGTGACAGATTGGCTCCACTGCCAACTTCCTGGTAAAGGAACTGGCAGTCTCCTATGAGGGCTGTTTCAACAGGCTTCCTACTCAGATCTGTGGGCGGGAGCCCCCAGAAACCCTTCTTGTCTATGGTTGTGGGACCTCCCTGTGTGGTTGGTCCTCAGCTAACCATCTCCCCTGCTCCTTCTGTCCTGTGCCACCTGCTTAGCAGTTGGGCCAGGCGTCTGCCTCCTGTCTGGGAACCCCTTTCTCATTGGCACCAATAGACCCTGGGTGGTTAGCGCCAACTGTCACATGGTAAATTTCCCCTTTTTTTTGGCTTTTATTCTTTTTTTTTTTTCCCATGAGTTCACAGAGGAGAAGACTTTTCCCCCTCTTTTTCTTTTCCTTTAAAGTCTATTTCAGAGAAAGGAACTGAAGGCAACCACAGAGTGACAAGGTAAATGTTACTTGTCACATTAATTAGGCAGCTGGTGACTTCAAGCTTCTTAGAACCCCTGGGAGGAAGTGAAAGGAAGAGAGGCAAAGGGATATAACATGACTAAAATGCTCAGGAAAGGAAGGGAAAAAGGAAAGGAGACAGGGTTCTCTAGCTATTATCACTGAGAAGTACAATCTGAGGGTCCCCTTGGAGGGAAGAAAGCTCTATCAAGCTAATAAGTCTTCAAGAGCTCCCTACAGCTATGTGAGGGTATTCATAAATCAGAATCACAGAACTTTGGAGTTAGAAGGGGACTTAGGAGCCATCTAATGTGAATCATATCCTAAAAGGGACTTTCACTGTGACATCCATTTTGCCATATACCAATCTCTGCTTTGAAAATTTCCCCCATTGCTTTTTGGTTTTGCCCCTGGGGCCAAACAGAACAAATCTAAACTCTATTGCACAACACTTATAATGTTCCCAATATGTCTTCTGTCTTCAAACTGAGTAGCATCCTCAATTCCTTCAAGTAATCTTTATATGACATGGACTTAAGCTCTTCCACCATCTTGAGTATCCTTCATTGGACACCATCAAATATATTTATTGGTGATTTCCAACAGCTAAGTAGGATAAAGTACTTGGAGTCAGGAAGACCTGAATTCAAATTTTACATTGGATTCTTACTAGCTATATTACTCTGGGTAAATCACTTAATCTTTATCTACCTCAATTTCCTAATTTGTAAAATGGTAATAATAAGAGCACCTACTTCCTAGTTATTGTGAAGATGATATATTTGTAAAATACTTGGTAAATGTTACTATATAAATGAGAATCATTGTTGTTATCATTATAAATATTATGATCATTATCATTCCTAAACTGTGGCATCTACTAGTGAGCAAATACACTGCTGATATGGTCTAACCAGGGAAGAGCAGGTGCTTATAATCTCTTTATTTATGGAATATAAGGTTTTCTATAACAACCCATGATAGCATTAGATTTTTTGATTATACTATCACTCCATAGTCTCATGTTGAATTTTTAACCTATTGAAATTCCCCAGACATTTTTAGACAAATTGTTAACTAGCTACTCTTCATCTCTCTTATAATTGTGAAATTGGTTTTCTGAGCTCAAATGTAAGACTTTACATTTTTCTCTGCTGAATTCATCTTATTAGATTCATGTAGCCCAGGGATCAGCAAATGATAGTACCACAGGCTCAACTTTCAGAATAGTAGACCAGCTAAGAATATAGGCATTTTTTTACATTTTTAATTATAATATTTTATTGAAAAAATGTAAAAAAAATTCAAGTGATAGCTAGTTTGTTGACCCCTGTTCTAACCAGCAAATTGATTTCTGATTCTGTTATCATTCAAGTTTGCCATTCCTCCTACCTTTGTATTATCTGTAAATTTAATAAGAATGTCTTCTATAAAATGACATATTTGTAAAGTAATTTGTAAAGATTAAAGTACTATATAATCCATATTTACTATGGTTCAGTTGTTTTACAGCTCTCTCTACTCTCATTATATTCAGGAATATATAGGTAAATGTTTAACAACTGTTTCTCAAGGGTAAAAATGTATACACAACATACTTTTCAGCTTATTCTGCATTATTAACATTAGTATTTTCTCTATCATTTTTTCTTCATCATTTCCTTAGATCTAGATGATGAACCAAATAAGCCCTAATTTGCAGCATTTGCTTATCTCATGTTCAAATACTCACACACAAAATTTAACCAAAAGTTATATAAATGAACTTCAGCACATCTAATTGTGTGGCTCTTCTAAATTTACTAAATTATATTTAGGATTCATTAGATAATTTATCCAATCTATAGCTTAGTAGATTTCCTTGGAGATTCCCTAGGCCCCCAGTTTAAGTAAACTTGTTCTAAAGGGCAATAAGGTTTGTCTGGTATGATGTTCTTGAAGAAACCATGCTGGTCCCTTGTATCCCCTTTTCCTTTTCTAGTTGTTTACGAGCCATCTTTTTAAAAGTGGTTCTTTCTAGAATTTTTCCAAGAATTAAAGTCAAACTCACAAGAACATGAACTCTTTGCTTTTTCGAAAATCAGGTCATTTGCCTTTCTTCAGTTTTTATCCTGTCCACCACAATCTTTCCAGGATCATCGATGTTGACTCAGCAATCACACTTGCTAATTCTTTCAGTACATAAACAGTTTCTGAATATGCTTTTCACCCGGGTCAAATGCTTAATCCCTGAGAAGTCCGAGAAATATTGCTAATATTTAAATCTTAGTTCTAGAGAAACAGCATGCATAAGACTGGAAATTTAAGGGGTAACACAGAAGACCTGGGTTCAAATCTTAGCTCTGCTAATACCTACCTGTGAGAACCTGGGCATGTTTCTCCTTGCTGGGTCTGTTTTCTTAGGTGCAAAATGAGAAACTCTAGCATTACTGAATCACTGGACAAATCCTCCTTAACTTCATCATAGAAAGAGTAGTTAAGGTAGTAATGGGTAGAAGATAAGTAAAGTAAGGAGAGAATTCTTGGAAACTATAATGGGTTTAGAAAGTACACAGTTTATATGAAATAGAGTAGAGCCAGCTTCCTCCAGTAGAGAAATGAAATATTTTAAGTGATATAGGTAGATGGCTACAACTCAAGAAACTGTAATTTTCAGGGAAGATAATGACATTTGTTCCCATTATTGAGAGAAAAAATTTTATATTTTTTATCACCAACAAAAGTGGCTTAGGATATTTACCATTAGGCTATCAAAAGAAAGAATACTTTTCCTAATTAAATTTTCTGCTATGTTCTTTATTGACAATTTTAAAGAACTATGTCATGGAATTAGAATGATTTATGATAAACTTAGAAATTCTTGTTTTGTAATCAAGAATCAGCCCCTGAAATGTTGTCAGTTTGAGAACTTTCTATTTTGGAAAATAAAAGTGAAATTATGCAAAAAAGAGTAATTGCGTATTTATAAGTCTGATCTAGCAATCCCATGATTGTTTAAATAGCCCTGGGAGGTCAAAGATGTAAAGAAATGTCAAAATATTGATGTAAACACTTTTTTGTGTGTGTGTAAGCAAAAATGGCAAAGGAAGAGGCCATCACCTGAAGAATGACTGAACAAATTTGGTGCTATTTGTGTAATTAAAAATAATTCCATCACAAGAACAACAGTATGAGGAATTCTAAAGAACATAAAGAACAAAAAATAGGAAGACTTATATGGTGCCCTGTAGAACAAAGCAAGAAAGTCCAGAAGAGCATCCACTTAGACTACAATTATGCAAATGAAAGAAATGCAAAAGAGTGAAAAACTTAATAGTTTTAAGAATAAGCAGAAATCCCTTCCCTCCTCCAGGCTAATTCCATTAATAAATTATAGCATCTATAATTTATTAGCCTCTATATGATATGGGCATTGGTCAGCCTGTTCCTTTTTCATGCCTTTCCTATTGCTTATTACTATATCAAAGAGAAAGAACCAATGATAGTTGTTATTTTTTCCTTTCATTGTTGAGCTTTCCTATCTTGCCTAGGCTGGAAGTCCAATGGCTACTCACGGGCCTGACCCCACTGCTGATCAGAACAAAAGCTGTGACCTGTTCCAGTTCCATCTGGGGTCAGTTTGACCTTTGCCAGCATTCTGGTGGCCTTTTCCCCACCTCCCTCCCACTATACTGATGCTGGATTTAGCTTAGATACCCAATTGGCTTTTTCTCTCAGAAGTCCCAAACTCAAGCAATCCACCATAACTTTAGCTGACCCAGGAGCAAGAAGTATAGGTGTGTGCCATGATGCATAGCTGGCATTTCTTTTTCTTTCTTTCTTTCTTTCTTTCTTTCTTTCTTTCTTTCTTTCTTTCTTTCTTTCTTTCTTTCTTTCTTTCTTTCTTTCTTTCTTTCTTTCTTTCTTTCTTTCTTTCTTTCTTTCTTTCTTTCTTTCTTTCTTTCTTTCTTTCTTTCTTTCTTTTTTTTCCCTGAGGCACTTGGGGTTAAGTGACTTGTCCAGGGTCACACAGCTAAGAAGTGTTAAGTGTCTGCACCAGATTTGAACTCAGGTCCTCCTGACTTCAGGGCTGGTGCTCTATCCACTGTACCACCTAGCTGCCCCTCATAGCTGGCATTTCTAAACACTATTAAATTCACAAAGAGTTTTCCTCCAAATGACAAGTGTTCTCCCGATTTTCCAGATAATGAAATGAGTCCAGAAACTTAAGACTATTTGTCCCCGGGTTTATCCAAATCTCTGGTCTCCAAGTTCCATGCTTCTGCCTGTCATTAAAGCAGGCAACATCCTAAGTGCTGACTATAAGAATATGTCTCTTGAGGGTAGAGACAGAAACAGGCAATACAGCCAGGGAAATTTGGGTAAAAACCACACATCAAGACAAAATTATATTTTTAAAATCTAAAGTAGTAGATCAGTTCATCATTGGTTAATAAAATCAAGTAGGAAACTTTTATAACATGTTTCATTAATGCTGTTACAGTTACAGCTAGGATCAGTCACAGCATCCCTGTCAACACACCAGAGCTACATACTCAAAAAGCAAGGTTAAATACACAGAGCACTTGAGTCCCATATCAACTCAGTCAATCAACAAACATTTATTAAGCTTGTACTATGAGCCAGACAAAATGCTAGGTAAACCCTAAGGATACAAAGAAAACAAACAATCAGTCCCTGCTTCAAGAAGTGTACAATTCAATGGGGGGAAGAGAGGCCATACTATCAGTAAATTTCATTTGATCAAAAAGACAATGCCTCAAAAATTCTCTCTGATTCTTTCTCTGTATGTCTCTCTCTGTGTCTCTTTATTTCTGTACTTCTCATGTCCAAAACACAAATTTTCCAGATGTTAGAAGAAACTTCCTAATATCCAATATTTGTACAGAATGTTTTTTTCTAATGTTTTCACAGCGGGTGGTCAAGAAAAATGAAATGCACATCTGTAGATGAAAGAACACTTGACTGGTTATCGTAAGATTGATTCTAAACTCTGCACTAACGTCCTGGGAGTTCAGACAAGTCATTTTCCCCTTTCTGCACTTCTGTTCCTTAGTGAAAAAACATGAAAGTTGGGCTTGATGAATCTTAAGGAGATTTCTAGTAATATCATTCTATAAATTAATAGATTTTCTTTCTTTTCTTCCTTCCTTCCTTCCTTCCTTCCTTCCTTCCTTCCTTCCTCCCTCCCTCCCTCCCTCCCTTCTTTCCTCCCTTCCTCCCTTCCTTCTTTTTCCTCTCTCTCTATTTCTCTCTCTCTTTCAGAAAGACACATATACTGAGGGGAGACATGCTGAGACATGTAAAACTGACACCATATGGTACTCCACATATTCCCTTCTCAGGAGTTTTAAAGAGATAGAGCCAGAGAAAAAAATATGGAATACTTCATGAATCTGTGTTTTATCTTTGCATGGAGGCCATGTTAATTTTCTTATCTTTCCAGTATCAGTGTATTTGTTTCCCAAGCAAGTAGGAATTCACAAATTTTCATAGCATTCCTGTAGTGGAGGTAGAAAAAAATCTTATCTCCATTTAATAGATAGGGAAACTGAGGTCCATAAAATTAAGTAACTTGCTCAAAGGAAATTAGCCAGTTTAAAAATAAAATCTTTTCCACTGTGGAGCAGCACAATTTATAATTTTGGTTTGAAGCTGATGGATCTTAAGGACTGGATTGAGCTATTGCATAAAACCTTTAGTCAGGAAAAGTTCCATGTAAAGTCTGAAAGATAAGGATATATCAGGAAGGCATGAATAGCTTGATAAACTAATAATGTTGGCTTGGCTCAAGAGACAGCCTAGTTTTATGAAAAAGAAGATTTTTTCCATGCCCATACTGTTTCCCCATCTCACCCCACCTGGGTCTTCATTTGGGGTTCTTGACCTGGTCATTTTCACACTATGATTGTCAGAAGTTTTGTTTTGTTTTTGTTTTTGTTTTTTTCCAAGTGAGACAGCGGTAGGTAAGGCAGGATAAAAGGAGAAAATGGGTTCCAATGGGACTCTTCCAAGATTTCTTTAAGGGGAGAGGTCACCTTACAGTCCAGGTGGAGTGTGGAAGGGTTCCCTTTAGAGGGATGCCTCTTCTCTTGTTTCCTTCACCTGTTTGCTAGGATTAGAGGAATCTGATCTGAGGAGGGAGACTATCTCCTCAGCACTGGTAAACACTCCCATAGTTCTACTGCCCTTACCTCCTTAGCTCCCCAAAGTGCAGGGCTTGTATTTCTGATGTCTTCCCATCAGCCTGGAGCTGGGGATGGAGAAGGAGATGGGATTTTCAGGTCCATTAGCCCCTGAGCCAATACATATTAGGTTTTCCTTTTTTCCCCCTCCTATCCTCTTCTCTGGAGGCCACGTGAACCTTATCAGTGACTCAGAAAACCTCCTGTCAAGGTCACTCCACTCTGCCAGATGATACCAGGTCAACTCCCAGCACCAGATACCTCCCCCCTGCTGTCTGAAATAAGAAATTATCTCTGCTCTTATACAAGGCCAGATGGCTTGACTAGGTGGCCATGAACCAAAGGGTAGAGATTTCCATACAGAAATGGAATAGCTTGGGAAAGTTTTCCAAATCTCTACCTTCTTCAGAAAAGAGGCCCTGATTCATTCTTTCTTTCTAGTTGTCATCTCATCTCTCTCCCAATCTCAAACTGGATACCTCAACTTGGTGCAATTTCTGTTTTCCTAAAGTCTTAACAGAAAGATGGAAGATAGAAGTTATAGAAGTTTCCTTCTTATTCTCTTTCTTTCTCTCTGCTGCCTGAATCTTATAATTTTAAGCAAGTTTCTGCTTCTGACTACTGGGTCAGGGTGGGGCTGCTTGGAACCAAATGGAGAGTAGCCATTAAAAAAACCAAAACTCCCAAAACCAAAATCCCTAACCATTCCTCAAATATACCCTGCATAAAGAGCTGTGTAAGTCACTGGGGATAAAACAAGGGAATGAAGCTTCTGCCTATAATATTATATTCTGCCTATAATACTACTAGAGAGAAAGGATGTAATGACCCATATTCTTAATATTGCCTTACATATCAACTAATGGATATGGGCAATTAAGTGCTAAGGGAATCCAAAGGAGGAAAAGATCATGAAGAGACAGTACCCTGAAGCGGAATCCTCCCTCTTTCTAAGAGTTGATATCTATTCCTTGCTCTTAACTCAGGGAGTGTCAAAACAGATAAGAGAAAGCACTAATCTGGATTTGGGAAACCTGATCGCACTTCTTGGTTCTGGCTCCTTCTGGCCGGGTGACCCCAGGAAGTTCTTTAATCTTTGAGGCTCAGGTTGTTCACTGTTAAGTGGAGAATATAGGACCATTAATTTAGAGCCAGAACAGATTTTAAAGATCATGTAATTCAACTCCCTAATTTTGCAGATGAGGAAACTGAGGACCACCCTGGACTGCTAAAATGGTAGAACATGGAAGAACAGGGACAATACTATTCTACCTATTTCACAAGGTTTTAATGGGTATCAGTGTTTTATAAACCTTAAAACCCGGCACAAATGTGACTTGGGATTAGTTAGGAAGATTGCTTTTGGTAGATTTCATTCATTTTCTTCTTAAACTGAGATCAGTCAGTCTGTAAAAGGTTCCATATCTTCCAGCCTTGTCTGGTGAAAGGCAATCCACTCTTTTCCCTGTCTGTTGGGCCATTCTCGTGATTTTTTCCTTCTCTTTCTCCCTCCCTTTATGAATGTGCTGGCTCTTTCTTTCCCTCTCTCTCTCTCTCCCTCTCTCCCTCCCTCCCTCCCTCCCCCCCTCTCTCCCTCTTCCTCCCTCCCTCCCTCTCTCTCTCCTTCCCTCCCTTCCTCCCTCCCTCCCTCCCTCTCTTTCTCCTTCCCTCCCTCCTTCTCTCCTTCCCTCCCTTCCTCCCTCCTTCCCTCTCTCTCTCTCCTTCTCTCCCTCCCTCTCTCTCTCTCCTTCCCTCTGTCTCTCTGTCTCTCTCTCTCTCATTCTCTTTTTCAGCAGGAATATAATGTTCGGCTGCCTTACACCCACTCTTCTAACTCTGCCAGCGAATAATGACTAAGGTGGTGGGTGGAAATGCAGCAAGTTGAGACCAATTTAGCAGTCCAGGGTGCCAAGGGGAGGGTGATTTAGGAGCAAATGGGTTTGCAACAGCAGGGAGAATTGAAATGCTTTCAAAGCTAACAGACTGACAATAGCCGAGGGCACAGATCTTACCACGTACCCTTCTGGGCAGAGTATATGAATTACAGGTTACCTGGGAATCTGTGACTGGGATGGTGTGTGCATTTAGGTATAAAGCTGTTCATATGGATTTATGTGCTTAAGAGAAGATCTCTAAAGCCAGAGTGTATATATTCAGCTCTGCTCCTGGACAAAACTGTGAAGTTACCCTGCAAAGTCCCTCTAGGAGCGACCCTAGAAATCATCTATATAGGATCATGCTATATAGGAAACAGGTCTGGAGTTGGAAGGGTTTTTGAAGGCTGTCTTCAATTTCCACCATTGGCTGTAGGAGGAAATTGTGGCCCAGGGAGGCCAAATCACTTAGCTCAGAGCAGCCAAATAGGAAGCATCAGGGATGAGACTAGAACCCAAGTCTTGTGATTCCAAAGTTAATGCTCTTTATGAGGAAATGGAAGACTAGGAAAGGAGAAATGCCTTGTCCAAGGTCATTTAGGTACAGCAAGTGTCTTCTAACTCGAAATCCAGGTGTCTTTCCCTCTTTTCCATGTTTCAGTCTGGTCAAGCCTGTCTTTGATCATCACCATTT
>JAJPUD010009049.1:781-55099 GCA_023553655.1 Myrmecobius fasciatus
GTGGATATCCTGCCATCTAGGGGAGGGGTGGGGAGTTGGGGGGAAAATTTGTAACATAAAGCTATGTAAGGGTTAATGTTGAAGAATTACCCACACATATGTTGTGCAAATAAAATTAAAAAAAGCTTTTTAAGGTAATGGTGTTTGAGAAAAAGATTTAATTTTCAGGTTACTTAAAATACAAAAATAATGATCATTGTTGGGTAAAGATAGGATATTTTTAACAAAAAGGATATATATGTATATGTACAGATGTGTAATATGTACATATTATGTGTATAATGTATTATGTACATAATTATGTAGCTATTATGCATACAGAATATATAATTCTGTATGTATTATGTACATAATATATAATGTATGGTAAACTATAAATGGATTAAATAATATACATGTTTTTATAGATATA
The DNA here is from genome assembly GCA_023553655.1 of Myrmecobius fasciatus. Lineage (NCBI taxonomy): Eukaryota > Metazoa > Chordata > Mammalia > Dasyuromorphia > Myrmecobiidae > Myrmecobius > Myrmecobius fasciatus. The sequence continues at coordinate 1,194 of JAJPUD010009049.1, forward strand.
TATACATATGTGATGTATATACATATACATATAAATATATTTGTGTCCAATTTAATCTTATTGAAGATCACTTTAAAATGAAATTAGAGAAAATCTTGCATACGGCTACAAATGAAAATATCACAGAACATATTAAGTAAAGCATAAAAAGAAAATATCTTTTTATGGCATCAATAATTCACAGAAAACAATGCTCAAAAAGTGAACTAGGAGTAATCCAATGCGTCACTTATTTATGTATATATATATGTATATATATATATATTATATTAGAGGAAGTCAGCATATAAGCAATGTGCTTTTAAGAATCAAATATTTAATTCACATTGAAAATAATTCCAATGAAAATAAAGAAAATTTGTTAAAAGAAAAAAAAATAAATCACCATATGAACTGAAGTAAAAACATAAATTTTTGTGACTTTTGAGTAAGGAAGGATATTTTGAGGGGATAAAGTAAGATTTCTTGGCATAGATGGCACTGTATCTATCTCTTCAAGCATGGGTAAGAATTTAATACCTAAAAATGGAGCTAAAACAATATACAAACACACACGCACACACACACACACACACACACACACACATATATAGGGAGAGAGAGAGAGAGAGAGAGAGAGAGAGAGAGAGAAAGAGAGAGAGAGAGAGAGAGAGAGAGAGAATCATATGATAACAAAAAAAATGGAGAAATTACAAGATATGGTAAATAGTTAAGTTTGACCAGAGAAAACATTTCATAGGGTCATAGACTGAGAAATTGCAAAGGATAATTGTGGTGATCTAATATTTTATCTAAAAGACCAGGAAACTAAGGGATAATAGGAAAAAATCCCAAAATTTGAACTTTTTTGAAATTTCTTAACTTCAAATCCAGCATCCTTTCCATTATACTATGCTATGCAACTGTGAAACAGGTTGGGGAGAGGAGAAAGTGTGAGTGTGTGGAAAAGGAGAAAAGGTAGAGTGCGACCATATTAGTAAGGATTTAAGTATGATAAACATTACTAAGCAATCATGAATTCTTAGAAAAATCATTTACCTCCTATACCACTTATTTTATCTCTAAAATGAGACTAATTAATTTATGACATTGTTTTGAGAATCTAGAGTGATGAAGGTCAATATAGTTCGAAAGTAAAAAAATTCTATAAGAGCAAGGTTTCATTGATGCTTTTGAAATATCTTTGTTCCATTTATTTTGTAACAGATTAATGATATAAAATTTTGTAGTGTTGAAAGCAAGCATTTTATATGGCTAAAGTGCTATAAAGAAGATCTAGATTGTTTTTCTTTTCAAAATAAAAGAATTTCTTACCATTTAAAAATAAAAACATTCATTTTTCAAATTTCTTCAATAATCCAATATGAATGTTTTTAATATCTAGTACACTGGTTTTAGTGTAGAATGTATGAATAAACACATTCATACATACAAACAGGTGTATGTGTAAGCTCTCTCAAGGAGCTTACAACTTAATGGGGGGAGGATTTGCACAATCCAAATATGAAATTAAGGAGTGGGATATATTAAAATAGCAAAATAGTGAGGTATAAAATTGCTATGAAATATTTGTGGAAATAAAATTTACTTTCACCTCAGCAGAAGAATGAAGGCAGTGTGACTCTCAGGAAAAGCATCACAGAGTCAGTGGCATCTGGTTTGAGCTTTGAAGGAAGCAACATATTTCACCTGATGAATGTTGTAAATAGAGAGGAGAGTTCATACATTAGGAATTGGACCTAAACTTGATGAGAACACATAGAAAAGTGAATTCAATATTGGACCATATGGCTTAAAAGGGACATTAATAAACTGGAAGAAAATAAAAGGAGAAGTGGGGGAAAGTTAAGGTCTTTAAATTTAGATCATATAAGAATTTGGGATTAGTCAGAAGAAAAGAAGACTTGGGTGACACAGGAGAGCTGGATTCAAATATTTGTATCCTAGACAACTAAGTGGCTGAGTGCTTAAGGTACCTGATCTGGAATTAGTAAACACTGAGTTTCAAATCAGGGTTCAGAAACTCCCTGGCTGTATTACCCTGGGCAAATCACTTAACCTTTATGTACCTCACTTTCTTCATTTGTAAAATGGAGATAATAATAATACCTTCTTCCCATCATTCTTGTGAAGATAAAATAAGATTTTGTAAAGTGTTTTGCAAACTTTAAGGATAATTTATAAATATTAGTCTATTAGTATGGTTATGGAATATTTGAAGACTGTTGGAATATAGATTAGAATTTTTGTCTTTGGCCCCAAAAGGAAGAATTAAAACAATAGATAACACTGGTAAAGAGAATAAAATATAGACTAAATGTCAGGAGGGACAAGCTTCTTAACAGTGAGAACTATCCAAAAATGAAATTAGCTGTCTTGCAACAGATAGCTCAACAATAGGGTTGTTAGGGTCAAAAAATGTAATAATGTATTAGCATATAGTGTCTGAAACATGTTGCTATGTAAATGTGTGTTATTGTTGTTTCTATTATTTCTGTTGTTAACTATTGAGATAGGGTGGAACTCCTCTTATTAGAAGTCAGCATACATAAACTGGATAACCATTAGTTGCTTGCAGTAAAGTACAGATTACTTTCTCTTTTTGTTGTTGTTTTGTTTTTGTTAAAGAAAATATAACATTTTGAAAAGACACAGAAATAAAGTTCAAAAATAATATGATTGGATCTGCATCCAGTCTCCATTATTTCTATGAAGATGGATAGAATTTTTCAGCCTGCGCCCTTTTTAATTTTCTGGAATCTTTATGGAGAAAAGTAAAGTCATTCACAGTTCATTATTGAACAATATTACTATTACTATGTACAATATTCTTTTGATTCTGCATACTTCATTTTGCATCACATAAGTTCATGTAAACCTTTAGTTTTTTTTTAAGCACCTAGGTCTTTTATTTTTAATAAATTCTTCCTTTATCTATAGATTCAATATTCCATGCTTCATAAGTTGATCATGATATCACCCTTCATGACTAAATAATGTATCCATTTTGAGCTTATCTTCCTATACAGTGTGAGACATTGGCCTAAGCCTAGTTTCTATTAGAATTACTTTCTAGTTTTCATAACAGTATTTGTCAAATAGTGAATTTTTCTCCCCAAAACTTGGATCTTTGCACCTCTCAAACACTAGATTACTATGGTCATTGCCTACTATATATTGTGTATCCAGTCTATTCCACTGATTCCCTTTTTATCTCTTAGCTAGTATTAGATTGCGGTAATGATTACCATTCTGTAATACAATTTTAGGTCTGCTACTACAGTGTCAGTCTTTAATTTTCTTTGATTCTTTTCATATGCTTGATGTTTTTGGTTTTTAGATGATTATTTCCTTTGCTCTAGCTTAATAAAATAATTTTGGTAGTGTGATTGGCATGAGACATTAGTATGTAAACTAATTTATGCAGAACTGTCATTTTCATTATAAAGTTTTGGCTTACCCAAAAACAATCAATTTTCCCCCACTTCTTTAGCTCTGATTTTATTTGTGTAAAAAACATTTTCTATTAATGTTCATATAGTTTCTTGGTTTGTCTTGGCAAATAGACTCCCAAATATTTAATATTTTCTATGTTTTTTAAGTAGAATTTTTATTTCTATCTCTTGCTACTGAGCTTTTGGTCAAGATTTACATAGATATATTTTATATCTTTCAATTTTGCTAAAGCTGCTAGTTATTTAAAAACTGTTTTTTGGTTGATTCTCTAAATATTACATCATATTATCTATAAAGAGTGGTAGTTTTATTTCCTCAAATCCTAATCTAAATCTTTTAGTTTATTTCCTTCTTTTATTTCCATAGTTGACATCTCAAGTACAATATTGAATAGTTGTGGTAATAAGGGGCATCCTTGTTTCACCCCAATCTTGTTGGAAAGGGCTTTAGTTTATTCACATTTGAGGTAATATTTTAATGGTTTTAGATATATACTATTTATTATTTTAAGGAAAATTTCATTTTTTCCTATATTTTCTAGTGTTTCTTAATAGACATAAGTGTTGAAATATGTAGAAAGCCTATATCTGTGGAGGTCTCCTATGATTTTTGTTGGTTTTGTTATTGATATGGACAATTATACAGATAGTTTTCATAAAACTGAAGCATCCCTGATTTGCTGGCATAAATTTCATCTGGTAACAATAAATTTTAATACATTGCTAAAATATTCTTGCTAGCATTTGATTTAAATTTTTGCATCAATATTCATTAAAGAAATTGGTCTATAGTTTTCTTTCTCTGTGATTTTTTTTTTTTTCTGATTTGGATATAAGCATTATATTTGTATTGTAAAAAATATGTAAGGATTCTGTTTTGCATCTTTTCCCAAAAGTTTCTGTAGTATTTAGAGTTAATTTGTCTTTAAATGTTTGAATAAATTCACGTGTGAATATGTCTGGTCAAAGGTTTTTTTTTTTTTTTTTTTTTTTTCTTCCCCTAGGGAATTCATTGATGATTTATTTAACCTCCTTTTCTGAAATGGGATTTATTAACTATTCCATTTTCTCTTTTTTTCATCTGGACAACTTATATTTTGGTAAACATTTATCCATTTCACTTAGATTGTCAATTTTATTAGAATATATTTCAACAAAATAGTCCCTAATAATTGTTTTAATTTCATCTTTATTTTCTGGTAAATTATTTATTTTCATTTTTTTCATATTGATAACTTGGTTTTCTTCATTCTTGTAATCAAATTAACCAATGATTTATTTATTTTATTGTGGGTTTTTTCCTCACAAAATTAGCTCCTAGCTTTGTTTATTAGTTCAATAGTTTTCTTAGTTTTAATTTTACTAACCTCTCCTTTGAACTTACAAGATTTTTAATTCAGAGATGATTTTTATTTATTATTTTCTAAGTTATTGTTTTTTTTTAAGTAGCATGCCCAATTCATTAATTCATTTTTTCTATTTTATTAATGCAAGCATTTACATCCCCAAAATTTTAATATGTCTCATTCTTGTTACTCTCTTAAATTAATGCTTGTTTCCAAGGTTTGTTCATTGAACCACTCATTCTTTATGATTAGATTTTTTAGTCACTAATTGATTTTAATCTATCTCTCCACTGATTTTTAATTTTTAGTTGTAATATGATCTCAAATGGATATATTTAATGTTTCTACTCTTCTGCACTTGACTCTGAAACTTTTGTGCCCTAATACATGGTCAAATTCTGTGATTTTACCTTTTAGAGTTGTAAAAAAGATATGTTCCTTTCTATTCCCTTTCTATTTTTCTCTATAATTCTGACTTTTTTTTCTAAAATTTATATATCTGATTTTTTTCTAAAATTTTGTTCATACCCTAATTTGCTTTTTGGTTAAATTTACTTAATTTTGAGACAGGAAATTTGAGTTCCTCCATTAAAATAGATTTAGTCTCTATTTCCTCCTATACCTCATCTTTTTCTTCAACAATTTGGATGCTAAACAATTGGAAATTGAGCAGATACACATCAATTGGGGAATGGCTGAATAAATCATGATATGTGATTATGATGAATGGTATTGTTGTATAAGAAATGATGAGCAGGATGATCTCAGAAAAACCTGGAAAGTCCTTCATGAACTCATGCAAAATGAAGTGATTATGCATAAATACAAATATTGTGGGTTGTTAATTGTGAATAATGTTGGTATTCTCAGCAGTACAATGATTCAAGACTGATCTGAAAGACTTATGATGAAAAATGCTTTCCATATCCTGAAAGAACTAATAGTGTGTGAATACAGATTGAAGTATCCCTTTATTTTTTTATTTTTTATTTTTTTTTGCTTTTTGCTGAGGCAATTGAGGTTAAGTGACTTGCCCAGGGTCACACAGCTAGGGAATGTTAAGTGTCTGAGACCAGATTTGAACTCAGGTCTTCCTGACTTCAGGGCTGGTGCTCTATCCACTGCACCACCTAGCTGCCCCCCTTTATTTTTATTTTACTTTTTTGGGGGGTGGGGTTCTATGTTTTCTTTTGCAACATGACTTTTATGGAAATGTTTTGCATAGCTCCACACGTGCCTTTTCAATAGGGATGGTGGAGGAGAAAGGAAAGCAAAGAAATTGGGCCTCAATATTTTAAAAATACATAATGTGGAAAATTAAAATATTAATTAAAAAAAAGTTTGGATGCTACACTATTTCATACATATATGGTTAGTGGTGATATTGCTTCACTGTTATGATTGCTTTTAGCAAGGTGTAGATTCCCTGGTTATCCTCCATCAAAATCAGTTTATGTCTGGGAAGTTATCTCACATTCTCTATCTATGTATACTCCTTCTAACTGCCCTAATAATGATTAAATTCTTAGGAGTTAATGTATAATCTCCCTATACAGCAATGTAAATAGTTTAGCTTTATTGAATCCTTCTTGATTTCTCTTTCCTGTTTAATTCTCTCTTGAGAAATCCAAATTGTCAATTTAGCAATATTTTTTTTCAATAGGCATGCTACAAAGTCCTCTATTTCATTAATTACCAACATTTTCTTTATTATATTATAACCAATAATTTTTGGTTATAATCCTTTCTCTTTTGCATTCTGAACTATCATATTTTAAGTCCTACAAGTCTTTAATTTAGAAGCTATTTAATGTGGTGTTATCCTGAGTCTGGCTCCTCTATATATATGAATTGTTTCTTTCTGACCAGTAAGAGTATTTTCTTCTTGACCTGGAAGCTTTGGAATTTGGCTATAATATTCCTATGAGTTTTCATTTGGGGTTCTCTTTCAGCAGTGATTGGTAGACTCTTTCAATTACCATTTTTTCCCTTTGGCTTTAGTAAATCAGAGTAGTTTTCCTTAATATATTTTTTTTCTTACATACGATACTAGGATCTGTTTTTGATCATGGCTTTCAGGTTGTTCAATAATTCTAAAATGTATTCTCCTAAGTCTATTTTCTAGATTAGTTCTTTTTCCAATGTTATATTTCACACTTCCTTCTATTTCTAAAATATTTTGATTTTGTTTTATTACATTTTTTATGTCATGGAATCATTGTGCTTCACTTGCATAAATGCCTTCTTGAGTGAGTTTTCCCATTAGGCCAATTTTAATTTATAAGGAAATGTTTTCTTCAGAATGTTTATTGTATTATTTTTTTACCATTTTTGTGCTTTTTTTCCAAGCATTTGATTCCTTTCTTTAAATGATTTTCTTGCATCAATCTCATTTTTCCCTTTATTTTCCTATGCTTTTGGGATTTGACTTTTTTTTTTATTTTTGCTTTTTGCTGAGGCAATTGGGGTTAAGTGACTTGCCCAGGGTCACACAGCTAGGAAGTGTTTGAGACCAGATTTGAACTCAGGTCCTCCTGACTTCAGGGCTGGTGCTCTAACCACTGCACCACCTAGCTCCCCTGGGATTTGACTTTTAAAATCCTTTTGAAGTCTTCTAGGAAATCTTTTTTGAACTTGAGACTAATTAACAGTTTTCTTTGATGATTTGTATGTATCTATTTAACATTGCTGTTCTATTCTGAGTATTGTTTTGATTTTTTCTATCACTCTTAATTTTTTATGGTTAGATTCTGTTTTTTTTTTTTCATGGTCATTTTTCAGTCTATTTATTAACTTCTAACTTTAATATGTTCTTGGGATAGAGGAGACATTGTCTCAAACTTCAGCTCTTTTGTGCTTCTGTTTTCAGAACTAATTCTAAGAATCTGTAATTTTTCAGTTCTTTCAAGTCTGTATGATCTAATGAGGTGTATGGTCATTTATCTCATGGTTTCTGCTGAGGCCTATGACCTACTTGAAGCATGATTTTCAGTCCTGGAACTGTGAACAGAGACCATTTCCTCTTTTATCTGTGAACTCTAGTATAGTAGTGCTCTTCTTTGCCCTGGTAAAATTACCCATGCCTGCATTCTGGACACACATATAGTTAGCAACTGAGGCCTGCCATCAAAGCTCTCCCTGTATTTCTCTTTTGACCATTTATCTGACCCCTTTATCATCTGTGCACTGATCTCTGTAGAAGTTGTCACTTACCACCAGTTTAGTTATCCCCCAAACCTCCTGCTGGTTTGTCAGGTGGGTCCTGCTTGCTTTGGTGTTATGTGTTTTGTTTCTTTGTTTTTGTTTTTAGAATAGAGAATTGAAAAGATCACTAGATTTGAAGTCAAAAATTGTGGGTTTGTATACCTGCTTACTATGAGTTTTGAAAAATCACTTAACATCTTTTGAACTCCGTTTGTAGAATCAAAAAAACAGATTAGGTGATTTGTTGGGTTCCTTTTAGTTCTGTATTTATTATTCTATGTTCCTATGATTCCAGTATGTTTTTAGGCTAAACCAAAGGAATCAGGAGAGATATTAAAGTTAAAGCAGAGAGAGGGCATATTTGGTAGGGTAAGAACATGCAGAGATAATGAGATCACTGATCTAGGAAAAGCAGGTAATTTAGAGATCATCAAGTAAAAGGCCATTATTTTGTACATGAATGAGTGGAATAGTTAAGGAAGTGACTTTACCAAACTCCAGAGTTTACCATTTGCACAGTCAAAATTCAAACCCATTTCCTTTGATTATAAATTTAATCCTTTTGTCCTTATCATTATGCATTAGAAAGGAATACAGATACATAAAGAAATTAAATTTGAAAAGAGGGACCAACTCTTTTTCTTAGATTATAGGAATTAATCAGGTATGTATACCAAAAAAATTTTGCATGGGAATTATTTTTTTTAATTTGTAATCACTTTAATTATACAAACAATGCTATCACCCCAGGCTACTAGCACACAAAAGCATGTTTTTATTACAATATGTATACCAGTATTACTAATGGTACTATTGAAATTCTCTAACAATTAATTAGCTGTGATTATGAAAATTACTATGTGAAACAAAATCACAAGATTATTATCATTACCTTTTTTCTTTCCAAACCTCTAATATCTCTTTCAAAGCCAATTACATATTGCAATATAGAGAGAAAAAAGTTTTCACTGAATTCAACTTCTAATGACCAAACTAAAGTTCTTTAATATCAATAGAATGATTAGTTGGAATAGTTACCAAAAAAACCCAAAAAACAAAAAACAAAAACAAAGAGTAACACAAGAATCATTTTCATATTTGTATAAAATATGACATCGCAGATTAATAAAAATTAGAGAATGATTTTCTACTCAAGAATTATTTCATAAGAGATTAAATAGATCTTTCATGGAGCAAATTTTCAGGGTAATGACTGAAGATGAAAATGTAAATGAGTCTATCAATAATGAAAAATAACTTTCTCTGCCCCCTTTTTACTTCTATATCCCAAAACATTTCCAAGAACAAGTTAAATCTATTTTATTTCTAATAACATTTATATTATATTTCATTACTTCAAAGTATTGAGAACGAATCAAATAGCATATTTTTATTGACACATACTTAATTACCAACCCTGTTAGCCATTTGATTATGCCCAGGGTAAATTTTATATAAAGAAAAATAACTAGAGTAAGTGCCAGTAAATTACTGGTATAATCAAATAGCTATTAATAGCTTGATTTCCTTAGATATCATTTTCCTTATATCTCTAATTCAATATGACAACAATTTGAAGGAGAAAGAAATGTTATATATTTGGTGAATATTCATTTCCTCAGCATTAATCCTATGAAAATGCTATTATTACAATACACAAGCAATAGAAATAAATAACTGCACTTATTGTTACCTGGGCACAATTCAAGTACAATTCTAGTCTTTGAAGACTTTCTTATACCAGAAGAATTCCCCTGACATCAATACCTGGTGAAGACAGGTGCTTAGTAATCATTAATTTGATAGAGGACATTGATATCCACATGCTTCCTTTATATTCTAGAGGACTGCTACATGATAGGCTCTTTATGAAATACAACTATTAGAGTTATGAAGAAGTTGGGAAGCACAAGAGAAGAATTTTTTCCCTTGGAAATTATAAAATAATTGTCAAAAAATCTTTGTTGTCCAGAGGGTTATGAATTAGCAAGGGGATAAGATATTTGTATATAAATGAGTCTAGTAAGAAGTAGGTAAGTGGATTTAGATAAAGCACTTTAAAAAATTTGAGGAACAGATTATTTTCGGCAAAGGTCATCAGGGAATTTCTTGCACCTAAATTGAGCCTTAAGAAAAAGGGTTCAGTCAGCAGAGTTTTGGAAAAAATTTCTTCCCAGAGTGGGAGGTGGCTTGAGCCAATAAAATGGTGTTAACAAAGGGAAAATAAAGTTTGGGATATGTCTAGTATACCAGTTTCTCTAGAACAGAGAGAAGTAGAGTGAAATAAATCTAGAATTAGTCTTATAGTCAGATTTTATAGGTTCTTAAATTCCAGAATAAGTTTCTTGTATTTTGTGCTGCAGGCAATAGAGAGTGGTTGAAAATTTCTGAACAAAGAAATGACCTTTTTAGTCATTTGCATGAAAATAGCATTTTAACATAATATATGTGTGGGTAGGGGAATAAATTGTAAATGGAAGTATTAAGAGACAGGAAGATCAGTTAATTGCTACAGTTGTTGAGGGAAAAGATAACATGGCATAAAGTAGGATTGTGGCATTGTGAGTTGAGAAGAATTAATGTTTGCAAGCAGAATTACAAAATTGTAATCGTCTTTTGGAATTTATTGTAATAATTGTATGTTCACAGATAAGAAACTTGTTAAAGTTATTTTATTGAATGGTTTTCTAAATGTCTTAATTGGCTTACTCAGGACAATAGAGTAATAGTTTCCTCTAGTCTTTTATATAGTCATTTGATTTGAATATAGACATTTGAATTGATTCATAAATATTTTACTGCTAACTAGCTTACCTTTTTTTTTTCCTTTCTCCATCTTTAATATCTAATCTAATATCTTTCTCTCCTTCTCTCCCTCCCTCCCTTCCCCCCTTTCTATATGTGTGTGTTTCTGTGTTTGTGTAACAGTTTTTTTGAGCAGGTCAGGAATGTGAAGAATAAAAAACAACAACAACAACAACAACAAAAAAAACAAAACAACAATCACACAACAAATAGAGAATATTTCCATTCTCCATACTACTTATCAGCCATTTCCAAACCATTTCATAGCAACCTCCTCTTCTTCCACTCCATACCATCTCCAATTAATAATGTGCATTTGCTTTAATTATAAGATATATATTTTATTGCTTTCTTATATTTGTCTGCCCAGCACTTGACACAAGTTCTTAATACATAGTAAATACTTCATAAATTTTCTATCATTTATTCATTCACTCATCTATTCCTGCCTGAGTGAATAGAGAAACAACTTTCATATTTCTATGAAATTTCCAGTCTTATAAAAATATTCTTTGGGTTTATTTCCTTTTTGGAGTTGCCAAACAATTTATTCTGTTATTTAATATTTATTTGACGCTCTACACAGTAAATAATCAATTCCTGTTAGGGAATGCATCTGTTTATTTTAACCTATGTGTCTTCAATTCACAGTATAGTGCTCAAGTACATAAGAATCTCAAAAAAACACATTTCATTTAATTTACTGAATGAGGGAAGAAAAGATTACAAAACTTAGTAATCAGGAAATTAAAATATCTGTGCATAATATATAAATATAAATGCAAACGTATATATAAATATACCTGAATTAATTTGAATATCTTAAAGAGAAATATAGTCATATATTTGCTTTCCATTATACTTTTGCATTGAAGTTTTTTAAAATTAAATATCTAATGTATGAAGATGTCTTCCAATAGGACTTCAATACTATGTATGAAACATTTCATTTGCCTTGATTCTGTTAATGTTTAAGGCAAAAACAAACAAGAAAAAGTGATAAATGTTATAACAAAATGCTACCTGAGTGTTGGTGCCTTTTATTAACTGCAGGGTTCTCAATAGCATACTCACGAAAGAATAGACAATAATAGGTTATCAAAAAATGTCTTGCCTGAATAAGTAAAACAAATTATTGTGACATTTATAGGGAGGATATATGATATGATAGTTAAAATCCTGCCGTTTATATTTGCTGACTGTAACCTTGGGCAGCTCATTTAACTTACATTAGACCACAATTTTCCCCATTTATGGCATGATAATTTTGTACTAAATTATCTCAAAGATTCCTTCTAGCTTTTAAGCTATGAATTTTAATTGTTCAAAGAGTATCTCCATTAGAAACGTATCATAATTTCATTTTTGGTTAAACCTTTTTTGTCTTAAAATGAATAAAAAGATCATTGTGATGAACACAGAAAGAACTTTTTCCCTCATATTTTAATTTTTATTATAAACAAGATATTAAGCACTCAAATCAACAAAAACCTATTTCATTATGAAGTTACAAAATAATTTTATATACAGATTACTTAGTGTACACATTAAATTTCATGAGCTAACAGCAAAAAGAGACATTTCCCCCTATATTAACTTCTCACTTTTTCATTTTTTCATGATTATTTTTGTTTTGCTGATGTCATTTTCAAAGATACCACTTACATTTTTACTTAAGGCACAGACCACTCCTGCAGAACCTTCCTTCTATAGCAGTTAGAAGGAAGCAAAAATAAATACATTGGGCATATTATTATGCCCATTACTTTTAGTCCATAAGAGAAATGAAATTCACCGCAACATTCTCAACCTTATTAAGCCATGTTTAGGTACTGCATTATTAGAATTTTCAATATTTGAAAACGTTATTTCAAATATGTTTTCTTTTACATAATTATAATCAATGTGTAAATTTCTCTTATATACTTTGAATTAAGTTCATACAAATCTTGGAAAGATTTTTTTTGGTAATTCTTCAGTTTTCATCATTTCTGATAGAGAAATAATATTCAATAATAGTCATGCCACAATTTTCATAGTAATAATCATGCCACCAAATGCTATGAATTCTTTTCTACAGTAAAAAATGAAACAACTAGTATTTTTTGGACTTCTTGAACTTTTGCAGTCACTTTCCTTTGCATCTTTGTGGTATTTGGCCAATGGGAGTATTTTTGAGTCACAAAGTATGTGACTTTCTCTTCTTCTTCTTTTTCCTCTTCTTCTCCTTCTTCCTCCTTTTCCTCCTCTTCTTCTTCATCTTCTTCTTCTTAGTTTTCATCTTCTTCATCATCTACTTGTCTTCATCTTCTTCCTCCTTCTCCTCTTCTTCTTTCTCTTCCTTTTCTTCTTCCTCTTTTTCTTTTCGCAAAAGCAGAATAATATTCAAAAATATTCATTCAGGAAACTTTGAGTTAATTCAGCTCAGTAAATCTTCCTGGGCTTGAAGTGCCCATCTTTTGTTTCTACCTTCAAAGAATAAGAGAACACTGAGAGTTTATTGTTCAGATGATGTCTAAGCCATATTATTATTCTAAGCATTTAGTTTCATGAATCATTCATGTCTTGAAGTTAGTTTCAGGCCTTTATTGAGGAACAGAAAGCTAGATGAATTTGCATGGAAGCAAATATTAGGCTATTTTTTTTTTACCATAGCATTTATTTATTTATTTGTTTGTTTATTTGTTTGTTTGTTTGTTTTGCTGAGGCAATTGAGATTAAGTGACTTGCCCAGGGTCACACAGCTAAGGAATGTTAAGTGTCTGAGACCAGATTTGAACTCAGGTCTTCCTGACTTCAGGGCTGGTGCTCTATTACCATAGCATATATTAAGTACCAACTATGTACCAGAACCTATGGTAGGTAGTAAAGATATAAAATTGAAATTATGAATTAGTTTCTACACTCAAGGAACTTACATTTGTCATGGGAAACAATATGTAAAATATGCAGAATACAAGGAATCTTTTAAAATATTTAATTCCATATACTGGAATTGATAGGGGTAGGTCAAGATGTCATGGATAAAATGATAATTGAGCTCTGTTTTAAAGAAAGTGAGGTATTTTATGAACTAGTGGTGAGAAATGAATACATTCTCCTCATGGGGGATGGCCAGTGCAAAAGGCACAGACATAGACTCCTTTCTGTGTTGAAAGGAGTGAAAACCAGTTCATAAAAAATGATAAAGTTTAGGAAGGAGAGTAAAATGTTTCAAAGCTGAAAATAAATTTAAATTAAGTTATAAAGGAGCTAAAGAGATTAGAGTGTGAGTTAAGTGAGGTAAAGATAATGAGTTCTGTTTGGACATGATGTTGAGTTTGAGATAAATATGTGATGTTTAGCAGGAAACACAATTAGTGGAGCTCAGGAGAAACATCTGAGAACTATGTTCATACTGATAATAATCAGTGAGTCCAAGGTTACTGATAAGGTAACTAAATGAGACTCTTAAAGAGGAAAGAGAAGAGAGAAAGAGAAGATTGACACAATTACTAATAGTGGCCATGATATGGAAGGTGAAACAGCAAAAGAGATTAAAATGATTGGTGAGACAAGTAAAACAGGCAGGAAAGAGTACTGTCATAAAAACTAAAAAAAAAGAAAGTTGTTACAACCACCACAAAATGAACTACTTTAGTATTATGGATACTGCTTAGTATTATTAATATTATTCCTACTGATAAAAATGAATAATAACACTTATGTAGCACTAAGCTTGACAAATAATTTTACATATCTTACAGTATATCAGTATATACAATATCAAATATGTTACAGAAGCCACTTGCTAGTGGCTGATGGGGATCTAATTCTGACCAGCAGAATAAATCCCTTCATGTGAGAGGATGACAAGGACATAATGAGACTGAGAGGCAGTTGCATTCTCTGGCCTCTCTCTTCTTCCCTCTTGCCTCCATTTATTTCACTCCCAATTCACAAGCAACATCTGTGCCAGTAAAGACTGATTTGCAGTTCCTTCAAGGGTGTTATGATTCATAGCTGTGGGAGTTGTTGGAGAACTGACCTGCCTCTTAATGGTACAATCCTCTTTAACCCTTTACAGGCTTTCTGGGTCTCACACTTAGGCATGGTCCTTAACAAAATATGTTGGATAGGCCTAGTGAAATCAAGTCATCAGCATATACTAATTGCCTATTTTGTGTCAAATACTGTGTTTAGCACTGGGTAGAAATAAATGCAAACAGAGATAACAGAGATTGTCTGTTATCCAGTATTTCACAGTCTAATGACAACAGAGGGTTGGGCAAGGGTTGGGGGAGAAAAATATGCAAGTTACTGCATATAAACAACTGATATACACAATATAGCAAATAATTGACAGAGGAAAAGCCATAGAATTAAGAAGTTTAAGAAAGGCTTCATATTTAGCTAGGACTTAAAAGAAGTTATGAATTAGAAATGAGGAGGAAAAGCATTCCAGTAATAGGTACAAAAAGTAAAAATTCCCCTAATTGGGAAATAGAATGTTTTGTTTGAAGAATAGTAAAGAAGTCAGTGTCACTGGTTCACAGGGTACAGAGGGAAGGGGATAAAGGTATAAGGATATTGGAAATGGGTTGAGGATAATTTAGTGTTTTGAACATCAGACAAAGGATTTTACATTTGATGGTGAAGATGATAGGGAGTCATTTGAGTTTCTTGAGTGTGTTGGGGAGAATTTAAAAGGGTGTGATGATTACATGTTCAGATCTGCATTTTAAGATCACTTTGACAGATTAATGGATGATGGACTGGAGGGAGAGACTTGTGATGAGAAATCAACAAGCAGATTATTGCAATAGTCCTGACATGAGGTGATGAGGGGCTATATCAGGTGGTGATGATGTTTGGCTAGAGAAAACGGGTGTATATGAAATGTTTTAGGGAGGTAAAAGATTTTTATGTAAACAATAGATTGGACAAGGGAAGGTGACATAACAAGAACACTTTTAGACATGCTGAGTTTAAGATGTCTATAGGAAATCCATTTTAATATGTTCAATTGGCAGTAGGAAATGCTAGCCTTAAAGTGAGCAGAGTAATTATGGTTGGCTAAGATTACAGATCATCACTAAATCCATGGAAGTTGCAGAAGTCACCAATAAAAATATTATAAGGAAGGTTTAGATTAGAATTCTCTGAAATGTCCATTAGTGGGCATGTTCTGATTAAAGAACCATCAAAGGAGTTTAGACAGAGAACTGCCTTGGAAAATTTTCTTACCATTTTGCAATCATTGTAAAAATAATGCCTTAGTAGTTTCAAGGATATAGGACTTATTTTGTAAATTTAATTAGTACTTTTTATTATTTTGGCAAGATCCATCTGTTATTTTTTGATTTGATATATATCCAATTATCAGTCTTTTAATCTGGGTCCTATACCATTTTGTCCCAAAAAGCCCTGAGATTTAGCTGTGAACTGGGTGAATGAAAGGACATTTTGTTTTTAAACGTTCTATTAACTTCTTGTTGACTACCAAATAGCAGGAGGTTATATTAAACATTTACATTATAGGCTCATTTTAGATAATGTATTTTCTTTAGTTAGCAATAGTTGATAGGCACAAAGGACTACATTCCAAAGCACACTTTATATTTTGTGTTAGTCATTTGCAACTAATACACATGGCTTTGTGCCTTGATTAGACCTTAGAATTTTGCTTTCTAAACTGGCACATAGAATCTAAGTTGTGAATTCGAACTCAGGTCTGTATTATGATCTACAGTTTTGCCCTTCATTTTTAGTGGGATCTTTAGATAGAAGTTTCTTTATCTCTATGTTCTATTGTCTCATCATTTAAATGATAGAATTAGAGTAGTTTATTTCTAACTCCACAGTGATCTCTAAATTCTATTATTTTATCACACATTTAAGGCATGTCTATAGCCATATTTCTATTCATATTTCATTTAAGCAATTTATATGATGTCAAAATGATTTGTCCATATCTTATACGTACTTATGATCCTTTTTAAATCAACTGAAAAAAATGGACTTATCTACTTTATTTAAATTAATAATTTCAAATGAAATAGTTATGTTTTCACAAATTAAGCTTCAAAATCATATATACAAACATGATAGAGAAAAGAATTTATAATCTCAGTTATTTCCCTTTAATAAGAGGCTGAAGATAAATTCATTTTAATAACTATATAATATATATGTTCGTATATACTCATATGTATAAAGTATTATGCAAATAGTTAAATGGATCTATATTTTGAGATGAGGTTAGCCTAATAAATAATAACATAAATAATATAAAAATATTTAAAATAATTGGCTTTGTTTATATTTGCCAATGTTGAATGAGAATTTGTATATTAGGATTATGATTAGATTATATAATGGCAACTTCTTATTTGGTGCTTATTAAAGATGTGATTCTAACTATATTACTTTATTAAATATATCAATTGTATTAAAATAAGATTACTAATCATTTATATAATATTTTAAGGTCTAAAGAGCACATTTCATGTTACCTTGCTTTTTTCTGAAAACAAATATGTAAGTTAAATTCTATTAATCCCCATTTTAAAAGATGAGTCAACTACAAATGAGAAAGGTTAAATAATTTTTACAAGGATATATAACTAATAACTGTCTAAGGCAGGATTCAAACTCAGATACTCCTCATGCTAAATCCAATACAGTATCTATTTTATCACCGAACCACAGAACTAAATTTTTTATTTCAGTTTTGTCAGATTTTGAATTCAAATGTTTGAACAGACTCTTTTTTAAAAAATCACATGCATGGAGCCATCCACATAATATTCAAAATAGTCTCCAATTTTTAGTCATATTTCTCTTCCTTCTGAAATGTTCACATTAAGAAATTATTTTCTTTACAAATGAAAAAGGGTCAAAACCTTTTATAAGCTAGCTCCAACTTTTCAGACTTAGGGACAAATATTCTCAAACCTATGGTATGCTCTAGTTATACTGGTTTCTTTGCTATATCTTAGCTTTTCCTGTTTCCATTCCTTTGCTCCTTCTATTTTAGTTTACTGGGTTTCTCCATTTTCCAATATTTCCCACTCCCTCCACCACACATCTATTAACTGGAATTCAATTCATCCTATATATTAACTGTGTGTGTGTGTGTGTGTGTGTGTGTGTGTGTATGTGTGTACTTATTTCCCTTGGTAAAATGGAAGCTCCTTAGAAATAATGATTATTTAATTCTTAGCATTTATATTGCCAGCAATGAGCAAGTAAAAAAATAATAAGATTCTACTATGTGCCATAAATTGTACTAAATGTTATAGGAAGACATTTGAGTTACAGTCTTATATACAGAAATTGAGGAAAAACCAATGTGATTTCTACAGTAATTTTGTACATCCTATATGTACTTAGATATTCATTAAGTAACCATTGAATAAAGAAATGAAAATCAGGCAGGTAATATTTTTTTAATATCACTAAGAGTGGGCCGTAAGAAAAATAAATAGTTTTTTCCCAAAATTCTATATGTATGCATGTTTTGGCAGCTGAGTGGCACAATGGAGAGAATGCTGGGTCTGGAGTTTGGAAGACTCATATTCCTGATTTCAAATATGGCTTATGACACTAACCTTGGGCAAGTCACAACTTTTTTTTTTTTTCTTATCTATAAAATGAGTTGGAAAAGTCTGTTGTCAAAAAGATGACAAATCCCTCTAGTATCTCTGCCAAGAAAACACCTAATGGGGTCATTGAAAGTAAGACATGACTGAACAACAATTTATGTATTAATTGAATGTAAATATTGATTATGTGGATATGCAAATTACATTATATTTGTTTAAAGAAGTCAGCCATTACTACTGTTATATTGAGCTTAATAAATTCTTATTGACAATTTTAAAATCATGAATCCTAGCTTTAAAACAACACCCAAAATATATTTTTTTCTTTGGATAATTCTGAATAGTCTATTTGGTGTAAATTCACATAAGAAAAATGTATAGTAAATTATGAAAAGTTTCTGGGAGACATAAAATTATCTTATAGAAAATTGAATTATAAAGATGAATTTTGGCACTATCCTTTTGTGAGTTATCCATGAGTCACTTGTCATAGTGAACAGAACTTGTAATAAAGTTACTATTAAATATTTCCATACATAAATGAATATAGAAGAAATAATCTACCCTTAATACAAAGAAATAAATAATACATCTTTGGTTATGGCAATTTTAGGTTATTGCATATTCATGTTAATACACCAGGGAAATTAAATAAGGCCATTTTGAGATAATTTTTAGTGATGGGCAGATGTTTTATTGTGGAAGAGGTCTGAGCAATAAACTTTGGTTTTGAAACATTGGCCTAAAATGGAAATTAATGATACTTTAAAACATCTACACTAAATCACACAGTTTTGATTAATATGATCTTTAGTAAACATTTTTGGTTGATAAGAATTACTTGCATATTTTAGAATTTTTTATTATTAAATAATTTCAACAAATGATTTGGCTGTTCTGAGCAGCAAACTTTCTTCTGATTTTAAATATTAAAGGTCATCCAGAAAATTTTAAATTCCTCTTTCATATATGTCATATGTGACATCTGTGAATCTTTATCATTGGTGCATACATATTGTAGATACACAATTGCAAAGAGAGATTCATTTCAAATTTTTGTATATACATTTGCCTATATAGTCAAACTTATAAAAGCTTCTTGAATTCTAAATTCATCTAATTTTGATGGACTACATAACTTAAAGTATCAAAAGATCTTCAGAAAATGGAGGAAAAGGCTTTTGACAGAGGGTTATAGCAGTTTATAAAATATCAAAAACAAACCTATCTAAGTAAATACGATCCAAGTCTGTTCCCAAGAAGATGTAGTGATTGGGAAGGGGTTGAGAAAAGACTATCAAGCAACTAGGGTGGAAAAACAGGAATAAATAAATATTATCTTCCTACAGTTCAATAATCTTAATTACTCAAAGAAAAATACCATAGAATTATATCTCTTTTATGTAAATTAAAGAGTTAAGTGCCTTTTCTTCACCTTTATGTTCTGGCCTAGAAGGAAAAAAAAAATTGAAGGTTGGACCCTTACAGGGAGATGATACAGGCAACTTAATTCTCCCCAAAGAAGAAGTAAGAGTAAATTGACATTTAATTATTTCCTCTTTAGAGTTATGTCAATGATGTATAGATTGTATCAGGTAATCTTCAAGAGAACAACATGGAGTAGGAACATCCTGCTAAGGGAAAACATATGTAATCTGGAATGAGATTCATACATTTGAATCCTAGTTATGTAACTTAATACTTGTGCTACCAAAAAAAAAAAAAATCAAATCTTTCTTCTTTTGTAAAGTGAGAGATTGGATACAATTGGTCTTTTAAATCTCTAAATTTTATAATTCCATCTGCACAATAATTAAATAAAAAATAATTCAAATAACATTAAGATTAATCAGAAAATGAACACTTATCTAGTGCTTGCTATGAGCTAGCCATTCTCCTAAGAAGTAGGGATACAAAAAGAGTCAGAGGAAAAGTCCCTGATATCTGGAAATTCACAATTTAATGGTGGTTAATAAGCAAAGAAATATTTACAAGTAAACTATATACAAAATACATAGGAAATGATGGAGCAAGGGAAGGTTTTAGAATTAAGAGGGTTTGGGGAAAAAAAAAACACCTCCTATACATGAAGGGCTTCAGTTAAAACTTAAAGAAAGTCATGGAATCCAATAGCAAAGTTGAAGAAGGAGTGCATTACAGGCATGAGGGGAAGACAAAATTTATGGACCTGAGAGAGTGCCTTGCTGGTGGAACTGCAGATCTAGGATACATGAAGGGGAACAAAGTATAAGAAAACTGGAAAAGTCTTGGTGGTAGTGGCAGGGTTTTAAAGGGCTTTGTATGTCATAACCTGTCTCTTTCTGCAAATCTTACTTCTCTGTGAGTAGGCCCCACCCAAAAGGATAGTATGTACTTGAGATACATTGTAGCATTCCATAGATAATATGGCTCTGTTTGGGCAATGCAGTTAATTTGAGAAGGACTAGCACATGCAACAAAGGAGCAAATATATCTATTCATACCTCAAATGGGGTAGCTAATGGATAGAGTACTGGGTACTTATTAGTTGTATGATCTTGGGCACGTCACTTAACTGTGTTTACCTCAGTTTCCTCATTTGTAAATTGAGCTGGAGGAGGAAATGACAAAACACTCCAAGTATTTATGCAAAAAACAAAAAAAACCTTCAAATAGGATCATAAAGAGTTGAAAACTGAAAATGGCTGAATAAATACTTTGAATACCACTATTATTTTCACATATTTCATATATTCCTAAGTTATTTCCATGCACAATTTTGCTTATTCAATTGGGCATCAATTCTAACATTATACTGAAAATGGCAGCATGGCTACTTAACCATTTCAGCTAAACAATTCTCTTATATATATTTTTTTCTGTCCAAAGATTTCTTCTTATTAAGAATACTAACGTTATGATACTATAGCTTCAAATACGTGTTACACTTAAAATCACTGGTTACAATATTTTAAATTTCATAGAGTACATTTAAAAGATATGTCCTCTCTAAAATCTTTTTTGAAGAGCAGATATTTATATTTTTGAAGAATGAATTTATGGTTCAAGTCCTACAATTTAGTTAAGTACTTGTTTACACAAAGCATGTGTATGTGCATGTTTTTCATGCATGTGTTTTAAAGATCTATTTGAATGATATGAAAAGAATATAAATTGCCTAAATATTTCAATATATAAATTTCTTCTGTATCCTCAGTTGATCTTTAAAAATAAATATTTCTGCTAAACATGATATCGTTGGTTAAAATTTCACTCAAATGCATTTTTCTTTTTCTTGTTACTAAAGGGGCTTATTGCAGAGACCTAATAGTTAAGTAGACTTGGCTGAAAAGACATAAAAATTAAATTAATTTTGAAGCATTCATATCTTATTAAACAACTCAAACAAGTCTCATCCCTCATCATCTCTTGTCTCATCTGGGATTGTTTGTTTTGTTGGAGAACACCATAGACATAAAAATTCATATTAAGTTTACTAAATTATAAAATATAATGAAGGTGTGAACACATAATCAGATTTTATCATTTCATTGTACTACCTATATTCTTCCATGAAAGATGTCATTAACAGCTAAAAATGTAAAGAGATATGAATTCTTTAGTGCTATTTCAGATATGCTTGCTTTTTTTTCTCATTAAAAGAACAATTTATTTTATCCACTGTCAGCTTCATGAAGTCATTCTGACCAAAATTAATTTTAACAAGGAATTATCATTGTACCATAGAATATATTCTGATGTACCCTTTTAAAATTATCCATTTAACTTGAAAAATACATACTAGTTGATATAAATATTGGATTTTTTCCTCCTTCCTGCTAAGAAAAAACTTACTTTGTATTTACATTTTTATTGTATCATTACTTATTTAGACAATTCCTCTTAATTTGTGAATCAATCAAATGCTTCACTTTTTTGAGTTTAAAAAAAAGCAAAAATGTTTTAAACATAAAGCATTACTCAACATAAGCAAACTTTTTTCTCAAATACACTCCTTTTCTTCAGGATGCTTATTGAAATTCTGTTACTTTTTCTTCAAAGTGCTATTCATTTGAGCCAAACTTCATTCATATATAAATGTTGTGGATGCACTTAATATGGGTCATTTCTTATGCTCTTGATAGCACAATGGAGAATCATAAATTCTGTAATATAAAAGTTACAAAAATGTCTGGAACACAAGTAGTTATTATGTTACACTCTGAAATGATCTTTGATAGTTTATTTACTTCTGAAGATTCTAATTTTATTTTTTTATTTTATTATTTATTTATTTATTTTTTTTGCTTTTTCCTGAGGCAATTGGTGTTAAGTGACTTGCCCAGGGTTACACAGCTAGGGAATGTTAAGTGTCTGAGATGAGATTTGAACTCAGGTCTTCCTGACTTCAGGGCTGGTGGAAGATTCTAATTTTAAATGTTATTTATTAAAGTTTTTCAAGAAATATATGAAAATGATATTTTGCCTTTATTTTAGCAAAGGATTTTTATTTTTATTTTTATTTTTTTGGGAGGATTTATTTTTATTTATTTTTAATTTTTTATTTTATTTGCATAACATATGTATGGGTAATTCTTCAACATTAACCCTTACATAGCTTTCTGTTACAAATTTTCCCCCCAACTCCTCACCCCTCCCCTAGATGGCAGGATATCCACTACATATTAATTATGTTAAAATATTGGCAAATCGGATATATGCATACATATTTCCAAACTTATCATTGTTGTGCAAGAAAAATCATGTCTGCAAGAAAGACATATCAGATAAAGGAAACACAATGTAAGCAAACATCAATCAAGGAGTATGAAAATGTTATGTTGTGGTCCACATTTCACATCCCTCTCTCTGGTTGTATATAGCTTTCTTCAGTGAACAATTGAAGGTGGTTTAGCAAAGGATTTTTTTTTAAGTCTCTAATATGATTCTTGTGGAAAATGTGGGAAAATGTGTACATGTTCATCCACAGAATAAAAACTTCTAATAGAAATTTAGCAAGGAGTAATTCCATATCATTCCTGTTTAACTCTGCCTCATGTCTTCCTTGTCTTCCTTCAATTCTCAACTAACCTCCCAACCTTTGCAAAAATGCTTTCTCATTCCACATTTGTCCTTTGGGATTATCCACAATTAATTCTACACTTATTGTTTTTTCAATCCTGTTTGCATGTCATCTCTTCACATAGACTGGAAACTCCTTGGGAGCAGGATTTTTTTTTTCTTTCTTTCTTTTATCTTGAGCATTTACATAGGACTTTTAAAGGGCTAATTGACTAACTAGATATAATAAGCAGTATTTGAAACAGTTCAAATATCTGCATTTAAAGAGTAGAAATCAGTGGTTCAAAATCAAGTTGGAGAGTTAATCAAGTGGAATATCCCATTTTTTGAACAATGGCACTTATGAAGCCATGCATGGCCTGCTTACAAAGTGGGAGTTCACAGAGCATTAAGGAACATCTAGCAAGTCAAAACAAAACAAAACCAAAAAAAAAAAAAAAAAAAAAACAAGGTTCAAAGATATCTCCAGAAGATAAAATCTAATGAGATATGGAATCTAAAAATAAAAAAATAAATTTGGAGAATTGGAAAGCCTTGTGTTTAACTTTAAATACTTCAATATCACAAGAACATGATAAAAGAAGTGTGCTGAAAGAAGATTATCTCAAAAAAAATAGAGTATTAGTTTAAACTGTATTTAATAGGTGTCAATCATATCATGTAACAAGCAAAACAAATGTAACCTTAAACCCATTAATATAGTCAAAATTTCTAAGTAATAATATTGCTTTTACTTTTGCCAGGTCAGACCATATTTGGAAAATTTTATTCTTGTCAAATTCTATATTTTTAGAAGACATAAATAAGCTAGAAAGAACTATAGGGCAGTCAAGATGATAAATGCCTCATTTCTCAGTAATTAGAGATGTATCCAAAAATGAGGATAATTAATCTGTATGAGAGAAAATTGAAAGGGAATATTTACTTCAAGAATTTAAAGGGAAGTATTATCTTTAAGAGGGAATTGACTTACTTTATTTTGTTTTACTAGACAGAAGTAGAATAAATGAGTAGAACTTTCAAAGAGCAAAATTTAAGATTAGCACAAAAATGAGAGCTAACCAAAAATGGAATGGTCTTCAGAGGAGATGGTGGACTTTACTCTCATGGGAACTTTTCAAACAAATGTGGACACCCATTTTTAACATATAATTAAGGGAATTCAAATTGACTAGTTGATTATCAAGATATAAGTTGGACTATTTGGTAGCTATGAGATTCAACTCTAACATTCTGTGACTTTAGGTCAATTAGATTTTATTGTTGATTGCTTTATCTTGTCTGATCCATGAGAATAAGGATGCATTTTGCATTCAAGGAAAATTCTGGCACTCAAACAACAACAACAATAGAAAACTTTTTTGATGATGTAGGGAAAGAAAAGTCAAGATTATTTTGGTCATGATTTGTTTTGTTGTGTGATGTAAGAAAGGATTTGCTGGACATATTTTATGTATTTTTATTACTGATATTTCATATATTTCTATGCTTGCTCACACAACACAGAATCAGTGATACCCATGATAGGAAGAGAACTACATATGTAGTAAGGGGTGGAGAAGACATGACAAGTAGGTAAAGATAGTTTTCCCCTTTTAGTTTGAAAATATTAACAGAAAATAAGAGCTCCAGAAGAACAAGTGAACTCCCTGTAGTGAACTTCTGAAACTACTTGACTGAAAGGACTTGAATAAAATTTGCACAATATGGGAAGCATTGACGGACTGTGCTTTACATCATTATAGAAAAGTCTCAAATTGATGATATCTGATTGATTTGAATATTTGAGTACAATTTTATATATCTACACACATATATGAATATATTCATTCATTCTATTTTTTCTGCACGCTGAAAACTGAAAAAAAATCTATCTAGACACTGTTGAAAAATAGAATGCTAAGGAAATCTCTTTAACAGCATATAGCCAGTTATTTATAACTGTCTTGCCTTTTGATTTAGAAGCATAAAAAAAGGATTAACCATAGGAAATCAATTAAGAGAAGCTGTGCAGAATTTAAGTTTCCTGATTTGAAGTGGCATATAAAACATGAATATTTTTTCTACTGTGAAAAAAGACTGTAAATTAGGGATGATTTTTTTGCATAATTAATATACACATACATATCTAATTCTTTAACAGAACATTTTGTTTTAAAGTTTATAATTTGGTATTATATGTAGAGCTAATAACAGTATGAAGATTTCTGTTCTTAATATGTAGCACTAGCTACCTAATAACCAGCATTCCCAAAGTTATACTTTTCCTTTTAAGAGCACTGATGTTTCTAATTCAATCAAATAGCATTTCACAGAATTCTGTGTTAGACCCTGCACTAAGCCCTGGAAATGGAAATGAATGAAAGCAAGATGCAAGCATCTGCCCTCTCCAACCATTAATACAAATGTAGTTCTCTTACTGTTATGAGTATCACTGATTTTATGTTGCTTGAGCAAGAACAAGAACATATTAAACATTAACAATAAAAATACAAAATCTTTTCAATCATGAAATATGTCCAACAAATCCTTTGTTACATCACACAACAAAACAAATCATGTCCAAGATAATCTTGAATTTTGCTTTCCTATATCATCAAAAAAGTTTGATGTTATTGTTGTCTGAGTGCCATTATTCTCCTTGTATGCAAAATTCAAATATTTATTATGTGATAGACATTGTCTTAATTGCCAGGAATGAAAAAGGAGGTAAAGGTGTTTAGAATCTAATAAGGGAGGTTGACAAATAAATGGAAATTAAAAGATGGATAGATATTACTAGATATGTCCATAAAGAAACTGCAGAGACTTAGAGTAATAATATTTATATAGTGCTTTAGAAGGTATGCAAAATACTTTGCATATATAATCTCTTTTGATCCTCACAATAGCCTTGAAAAGCAGATACTGCTATTGTTCTAATTTTAGAGATGAAGAAATTGAGGCAAGACAATTTATTTGACTTGTCCGGGGTCACTGTCTGAGTGCCTGAGCCTAGGTATGGAATCAAATCTTCCTGGTTCAAGATGTAAATATTCTATCCACCATACTTAATTTCATCTGATAATTCTATTTAAGCTAATGCTCAGTGAATATAACTTTTGGTGGGAGGGAATAAATATGATCCAACAGAATCAAGTATATTCAGAATGTCCTGAAAGTAATCTTATTGTTGCTTTTATAGATTTTACAAAAAAGAGGAATAAATCAAGCTTTACAAAATGTGTGGAAAATGCATTTTTGCCATTTTAGCAAGGGAATACAATAATTAATGTAAGAAAGATCCACTAGCTTGGAATTATTCCTTTTATAATATTTTACAATTCCCAAAGGAATCTTGGATGATCTTATTATTTTGGTATTGAAGTAAAATGGAAAATGAAAAAAAAACAGTTTTGATTTCAAAAACAACTTGAAATAGCATAACTATTTTTATTTTGAAAAAAAGTATGTTTAGAATATACAGTTCTGTCCAAATATGAATCACATCCCTTAACTTAATCTACTATGTCTATTGCAACCAATTCAAAATTTTTTTTTTAAATTTATAATAGGGTTTTGAAATACATTTACAAAAAAGGAAATTATGCTGAATTGCACTTTTTAAAAGGGATGTTTAGGGAAAATACTATTTGGAACAATCATGATGTGAGAAGCAATTAAGAGTTTGTTGTATATGTTAGCTTACTATGATCTACTCCTGGGCTTATTAAACTTTTCCCACTCATAAGTACTTTTAGCCCAAGAAATTTTTATGTGTCTCTGGGTATATAGGAATATTAAACAGATATACAAACCAAATATTTACTGATAAAAAGTATAATTTGTGACTCCCACATTCAGGGGCTATGTGCCACAGTTTAATAAGCTAGGATGTGGTCTACCTAAATCTGCCCTCTCTACTTATCTTAACAATCTTCTAATATCTAATTCATTCTCACATACCTGGGATCCAATAACATCAGCCTTCTTGTTCCCCACAGAAGATACTATATCTCGCAACTATGTACATATTCTTTTTTTTTTAATTTTATTTGCAAAACATGTGTGGGTAATTCTTCAACATTAACCCTTACGTAGCTTTCTGTTATAAATTTTCCCCCCAACTCCCCACCCCTCCCCTAGATGGCAGAATATCCACTACATGTTAATTATGTTAAAATATTGGCAAATTGAATATATATATATATATATATATATGTATATATACGTATTTCCAAACTTATCATTGTTGTGCAAGAAAAATCGTATCTACACAAAAGACATATCAGATAAAGGAAACACAATGTAAGCAAACATCAATCAAGAGTATGAGAATGTTATGTTGTGGTCCACATTTCACATCCCCCTCTCTGGGTGTATATGGCTATCTTAAGTGAAAAATTGGAAGTGGTTTGAAATACTTCATTGTTGAAGGGAGCCATGTGTTGCCGTATATAATGATCTCCTAGTTCTGCTCATTTCACTCAGCATCAGTTCATGCAAGTCTCTCCAGGCCTCTCTGAAATCGTCCTGTTGGTCATTTCTTACAGAACAATAATTTTCCATAATATTCATATACCATAATTTATTCAGGCATTCTCCAATTGAGGGCATCTATTCAGTTTCCGTTTCTAGCCAATACAAAAAGGGCTGCCACAAACATTCTTGCACATGTGGGTCCCTTTCCTTCCTGTATGATTTCTTTGAGATATAAGCCCAATAGAAATGCTGCTGGGTCAAAGGATATGCACAATTTGATAACTTTTTGAGCATAGTTCCAAATTGCTCTCCTCAATGGCTGTATCCGTTCACAGCTCCACCAACAATGCATCAGTGTCCCAACCCTCCAACATCCCCTCCAACATTCATCATTAACTTTTCCTGTCATTTTAGCCAATCTGACAGGTGTGTAGTGGTACCTCAGGGTTGTAATGATTTGCATTTCTCTGATCAATAGTGATTTGGAGCACCTTTTCATATGACTATAAATAGTTTTAATTTCATCCTCTGAAAATTGTTCATATCCTTTGGCCATTTATCGATTGGAGAATGGCTTGAATTTTTATAAATATGAGACAATTCTCTATATATTTTAGAAATGAGGCCTTTATCAGAGCCCTTAAATGTAAAGATGATTTCCCAATTTATTGCTTCCCTCCTAATCTTGACTGTATAGGTTTTGTTTGTACAAAAACTTTTTAACTTAATATAGTCAAAGTTATCTATATGGTGTTCAATTAAGAGTTCCAGATCTTCTTTGGACATAAAGTTATTCCATCTCCATAGGTCTGAGAGGTAAACTATATTACATTCCTCTAATTTACTTATAGTATCGCTCTTTATCCAGATCATGAACCCATTTAGATCTTATCTTGGTATGTGGTCAAGCTCTATTTTCTTCTGCACTAGTTTCCAATTTTCCAAGCAGTTTTTGTCAAATACTGAGTACTTATCCCAGAAGCTGGGGTCTTTGGTTTTATCAAAGACGAAATTGCTGTAGTTATTGCCTGGTTTGTCTTGTGATTCTATCCTATTCCACTGATCGACTACTCTATTTCTTAGCCAGTACCAAATGGTTTTGATGACTGCTGATTTGTAATATAGTTTTAGATCTGGTACAGCAAGACTACCATCATCAATCAGCCTTTTTTTTTTGTTCATTAATTCTCTTGAAACTCTTGACCTTTTTTTTTCTTCCAAATTAATTTTGCTACTATTTTTTCTAGATCTGTAAGATAATTTCTTGGGAGTTTAATTGGTATGGCACTAAATAAGTAAATTAGTTTGGATAGTATTGTCATTTTTATTATATTCCCTCGGCCTACCCATGAGCATTTTAAGTTTTTCCAATTAACTAGGTCTGATTTTATTTGTGTGGAAAGTGTTTTGTAGTTTAGTTCATAAAGTTCTTGACTTTCCCTTGGCAGATAAATTCCCAAATATTTTATACTATCAACAGTTATTTTGAATGGAATTTCTTTTTGTATCTCTTGCTGCTGAACTTTGTTGGTAATATATAAAAATGCTGATGATTTATGTGGATTTATTTTGTATCCTGCAACTTTGCTAAAGTTGTGAATTGTTTCTACTAGTTTTTTAGTTGAGTCTTTAGGGTTCTCTAAGTACATCATCATTCCATCTGCAAAGAGTGATAATATGGTTTCCTCATTACCTACTGTAATTCCTTTAATTTCGTTTTCTTCTCTTATGGCCAAAGCTAACATATCTAAGACAATATTAAATAATAACGGTGACAGTGGGCAGCTTTGTTTCACTCCTGATCTTATTGGGAATGGTTCTAGTTTGACTCCATCACATATGATGCTTGCTGAAGGTTTTAAGTAGATACTACTAATCATTTTAAGGAAAAGCCCATTTATTCCTATACTCTCCAGTGTTTTTAATAGGAATGGTGTTGGATTTTATCAAAGGCTTTTTCTGCATCTATTGAGATAATCATATGTTTTTGTTAATTTGTTTATTAATATAATTGATTATGCTAATAGTTTTCCTAATATTGAACCAGCCCTGCATTCCTGGTATAAATCCTACTTGCTCATGGTGTATTATCCTGGGGATAACTTTCTGTAATCTCGTTGCTAAAATCTTATTTACAATTTTTGCATCAATATTCATTAGGGAAATGGGTCTATACTTTTCTTTCTCAGTTTTCTCCCTACCTGGTTTAGCTATCAGCACCCTATCTGTGTCATAGAAGGAATTTGGTAGTACGCCTTCTTTTCTTATTTTTTCAAATAATTTGTATAGTATTGGGATTAATTGTTCTTTGAATGTTTGTTAGAATTCACATGTAAATCCATGTGGCCTTGGAGATTTTTTCTTAGGGAGTTGATTAATAGCTTGTTCTATTTCTTTTTTCCAAAATGGGGCTATTTAAATAATTTATTTCCTTTTCTGTTAAGCTAGGCAATCTATATTTTTTTAGATATATTTCCATTTCATTTACATTATCAAATTTATTGGCATGAAGTTGGGCAATGAAACTCCTAATTATTACTCTAATTTCCTCTTCATTGGAGGAAAGTTCTCCCTTATCATTTTTGAGATTAACAATTTGATTTCCCTCTTTCCTTTTTCTTATCAAATTAACTAAAGGCTTATCTATTTTGTTGGTTTTTTCATAAAACCAACTCAGTTTTATTTATTAATTCGATAATATTCATATTTTCAATTTTATTGATCTCCCCTTTAATTTTCAGAATTTCCAATTTGGTATTTAATTGAGGGTTTTTAATTTGGTCTTTTTCTAGCTTTTTTAATTGTAAGCTCAGTTCATTGACCTTCTCTTTCTCTGTTTTATACAAGTAAGTATCTAGAGATATAAAATTACCCCTTATAACCGCTTTAGCCATGTCCCACAAATTCTGGTACGTTGTCTCATTATTGTCATTCTCCTGGATGAAATTTTCGATTGTGTCTATAATTTGCTCTTTCACCCATTTATTCTTCAGGATTAGATTATTTAATTTCCAAATAACTTGTGGTCTATTTTCTCCTGGCCTTATATTACATGTGAGTTTTATTGCATCATGATCTGAGAAGGATGCATTTACTATTTCTGCTTTTCTGCATTTGATTTTGAGGTTTTTATGCCTTAACACATGATCAATTTTTGTATAAGTTCCATGGACCCCTGAGAAAAAAGTATACTCCCTTCTATCACCATTCAATTTCCTCCAGAGATCTATCATACCTAACTTTTCTAGCCTTTTGTTTACCTCCCTAACTTCTTTCTTATTTATTTTGTGATTTGATTTATCTAATTCTGAGAGAGCAAGGTTGAGATCCCCCACTAGTATAGTATTACTGTCTATTTCTCCTTGCATCTCTGTTAGTTTCTCCTCTAGGAATTTGGATGCTATACCACTTGGTGCATATATGTTTAGTATTGATACTGCTTCATTGTCTATGGTACCCTTTAGTAAAATATAGTTTTTTTCCTTATCTCTTTTAATTAGATCTATTTTTGTTTTTACTTGATCCAAGATAAAGATTGCTACCCCTGCCTTTCTTTGTTCACCTGAAGCATAGAAGATTCTGCTCCAGCCCTTTACCTTCACTCTGTATTTATCTCTATATTTTAGATGTGTTTCTTGTAAACAACATATTTTAGGATTCTGGCTTTTAATCCAGTCTACTACCCGCTTCCGTTTTATGGGAGAGTTCATACCATTCATATTCACAATTAAAAAAAACCATATCTGTATTCCCTGCCATCTTATTTACCCAGTTATGATTTTCTCTTCCCTTTCCCCTCTCTCCTTTCCCCCCTCCCTAGTACTTTATTTTTGATGACCACCTCCCTTCAACAGTCCTCCCCCTTTTAGAACCCCCTTTTCCCCTTTACACCTTTCCCCTAATCCTTCTATCAGTCTATCCCTTTCCTTTCCTCCTTTCCCTCCCACCTTCTCACAATGAGGGTCAGGCCTTTCTTTAAAGCCAAATGTGTCTGATATACTCTCTTAGAGCCCAGTCTAATGAAAGTAAGGTTTACACAATACTCATCCCCCTTCCTTCTTTCCCTCAATTATATTAGATCTTCTGGGTCTCTTTATGAGATTTTGCCTTATTTTACCTCCTTTATTTTTGATTTATTTTGCCTCCTTTCCCCCTTTTTTTTTCAGTTTGGTATTTCTTCCACCTCTAATTTCTTTTCCATTATTATGAAAGAGAAATCAAATTATACCCCCATTCTTTAAGGATACCTATAGTAGAAATATAGTTCTCAAGAGTTCTTTCCTTTTTACCTTTTTATGCTTCTCTTGAGTTCTGTATTTGAAGGTAAAATTTTTGTTCAGATCTGGTCTTTTCATTACAAATAGGTGAAATTCTCCTGTATCAATGAATGACCATCTTCTTTCCTGGAAAATGCTACTCATTCTAACTGGATAACTTATTCTTGGCTGTAATACAAGTTCTTTTGCCTTTTGGAATATCTGATTCCAGGCCCTTCAATCCTTTAATGTGGAAAGTGACAGATCTTGTGTAATTCTTATTACAATTCCTCGGTATTTGAACTGTTTCTTTCTAGCTGCTTGTAATATCCTTTCCTTGGTGCGATAGTCCTGAAATTTGGCCACGATATTCCTTGGGGTTTTAATTTTGGGGTCTCTTTCAGTAGGTGATCGGTGAATTCTTTCAATGCCAATTTTGCCAACTGATTCTAAAACATCAGGGCAATTCTCTTTCATGATTTCCTGGAAGATAGGATTAAGATTCTTTTTTTCATCGTGAGTTTCAGGGAGTCCAATAATCCTTAGATTGTCTCTCCTGGATCTGTTTTGCAAGTCAGTTGTTTTTCCTAGGAGATATTTCATATTTTCTTCTATTTTTTCATTTTTTTGTTTTTGTTTGACTGATTCTCGAAGTGTTATTGAGTCATTTACTACTATTTGTTCATTTTTAATTTTCAAAGTATTATTTCCTTCAGTTATCTTTTTTAGCTCCTTTTGTAGCTGGCCAATTGAATTTCTTAAATCAGTGCATTCTTTTTCCATTTTGCCAGTTTTATTTTTCAGTGAATTGTTGTCTTTTTCCAATTCACCAATTTTGTTTTTCAGTGAATTGTTGTCTTTTTCCAATTCACCAGTCCTGTTTTCCAGTTTTTGATATCTCTGTTGCACTGATCTCAATTTATTTCCACATTCTACTTCTAGCTCTCTTTTGAGATTCTTTATGCAATCTTCCACTTAAGCCTTCTGAAAAGGAGACCAGCTTAAGTCTGCCTTTGTGGCTTCATCTGGGATTGTTTTCAGAATGTCAGGATCTGGGGACTGCTCTATTTTTTCTCCATAAAAGCTGTCTATGATGAGAGCTCTCTTCTGCTTCTTACTCATGCTTTTTAGCTGAGGTCAGCAGGGTATTCTGCAGCAGTTTCAATTTGCCCTGGGGCAGTTTGCTGAGTTGACTTCCGGTCTGAGGCTGGGCAGGTAAATCCGCAATAGGACCATGTTTTCAGCTGCTCTCAATTCACCCTTTACCAAAGGTGGATCTGCCAAAACACCTGCCCGCAAGCAGAGCAAAGTGGCCCAGGCGTCTCCCAGAGGTTTCCTGGTTGCCTAAAAACCGCCTCTGTTCAACTTCTGCCCTGGCTGCATCCTGGTGTCTGTAGATTGTTGATAGAATTGCATTGTAGTCCAAGTGTTTGGTGGAGCCCTCACTCCAAAACCAGTTTGGGGGATCAGTTTGTCTGGGTCTGAGGAAAGGTCTCAGGAGCTCACAGAGAACACTGTCTGCAGTTCACCATCTTGGCTTGCCCTCCCTCCCCCACTATTTACATTTTCATTAAAAGTTCCCACTGCACCTTCCCATGCACAGATTTCTTTTACTGTTTTTTTTTTTTTTTTAATTTGGCACATAGTTCCACCTGAGATTTTAAATTCCTGATTTAAAATGTGTTAATACATCTCCTGACAGGTGGTATGTTTCTAAGAATTATATATAAGAAGGCTAATTTAAATTGTTAAGCAGTAGACAGTTTTGCTTTTGGTTTTCATTATTCTTTTTTTTCTGTAGCATATAAGAGTCCTAGGAATATGGTGCTAACTTAAGATATTTATTTGTTTATCAAGTACTTTCAAAACTTAACTCATCCCACTTATTTAATTTTATTTTCCATGTCTACCCCCAATACATCTTTTACCCTAAGATGGTATCTTCAATGTTCTTTTTTGTGGAGTGGGAAGAATGAATAGGCATTTATTTATTTATTTTAATACACATTGCTTCATGAATCTTGTTGGGAGAGAAAAATCAGAACAAAAGGAAAAAAATCATGGGAAAGGAAAAACAACAGATAAAAGAAGTGAACATTGCATGTGTTGACTTACATTCAATCTCCAGAGTTCTTTTCCTGAATGTAGATGGTATTTTCTATCCAAAGATTATTGGGATTTTCTGGGTCACTGAACTACTTAGAAGAACCAAGTTTTTCATGGTTGATCATTGCACATTCTTGCTATTATACTGTAAAATATATTCCTAGTTCTGCTTGTTTCATTTAGCTCAGTTCATGTAAATCTTTCCAGTCCTTTCTAAAACCTACTTGTTCATCATTTTTATAGAACATTAATATTCCATTTCCTTTATACAACAACTTGTTTCATCATTCGCCAAGTGTTAGGCATGTACTCATTTTCCAGTTCTTTGATACCAAAAAATGCTATACACATTTTTTCAAATGTGGGTCCTTTTCCCTCTTTCATGATTTTCTTGGGATACAGAACCAGTAGTGGTACTGCTGGGTCAAAGGGTCTATACACAGGTCTATAGCCCTTTGGGCATACTTCCAAATTGCTCTCCACAATAGTTGGATCATTTGACAACTCCAGAAACAATGTATTAATGTCCAATTTTTCCACATCCCATCAAACATTTATCTATACCTTTTCCTATGACTTTAGGCAATATGATAGATGTGAGGGGGTATCTCAGAGTTGTTTTAATTTGCATTTCTAATCATAGTTATTTAGAGCATTTTTTTTTCATATGACAATAGATGACTTTAATTTCTTTGGGAATTGTTCATCTTTTGATTTATCAGTTGGGTAATGACATGTATTCTTATAAATTTGACTCCTTTCTTTTTATATTTTAAAGATAAGGCCTTTAGCCTCATTTCTAATATATAGAGAATTGTCTCATGTTTATAAGAATTCAAGCCATTCTCCAATTGATAAATGGTCAAAGGATATGAACAGATAATTTTCAGATGATGAAATTAAAACTATTTCTAGTCATATGAAAAGGTGCTCTAAATCACTATTGATCAGAGAAATGCAAATTAAGACAACTCTGAGGAACCACTACACACCTGTCAGATTGGCTGAAATGACAGGAAATTATAATGATGAATGTTGGTGGGGATGTGGGAAAACTGGGACACTGATACATTGTTGGTAAAACTGTAAATGGATCCAACCATTCTGGAGAGCAATTTGGAACTAGGCTCAAAAAGTTATCAAACTGTGCATACCCTTTGACCCAGCAGTGTTTCTATTGGCTTGCTTATATGCCAAAGATATCATAAAGGAGGGAAAGGGACCCAAATGTGCAAGAATGTTTTTGGCAGCCCTTTTTGTAGTGGCTAGAAACTGGAAACTGAATGGATGCCCATGAATTGGAGAGTGGCTTAATAAATTATGTATATGGAATATTGGAATATTCCATATGAAATATTGGAATATTCCATATGGAATATATGGAAAATATGGAATATTTTTGTTGTATAAGAAATGACCAGCAGGATGATTTCAGAGAGGTTTGTAGAGACTTGCATGCGCTGATGCTGAGCAAAATGAGCAGAACCAGGAGATCATTATATATGGCAACAACAATTCTACATGATGATCAATTCTGATGGACATGTCTCTTTTCAACAATGAAATGTTTCAAACCAGTTCCAATTGTTCAGTGAAGAAAGCCATATACATCCAGAGAGAAATGATATGAAATGTGGACCACAACATAGCATTTTTATTCTCTCTATTGATGTTTGCTTGCATTGTGTTTCCTTTCTCTGATTTTTTTTCTTGTAGATAAGATTTTTCTTTCACAACAATAAGTGTAGAAATATGTATACATATATTAGATTTGTCAAGTATTTTAACATATTTAACATGTAGTGGATTTCCTGCCATCTACGGGAGGGTTGGGGATTATTGAGGAAAAATTTGTAACAGAAACACTAGCTGTAAAGAAATTTTTCCTAGCTTTGTACTTCCCTTTTAATCTTGTTTCTGTTTGTTTTGTTTGTGCAACAACTTTTAATTTTAATGTAATCAATGGTATTAGTTCTGCAAATTTTCCATTTGATACTTCCTAGCTATGTGGCCTTGGTTAATGCTTCTCAGCTTCAGTTCCCAACTCTGTAAAATGGAATATAATAGTATCTACCTCCTAGTGTTTTTTTGAGGGGCACATGAGGTGTTTTGTAAAGTGTTTTGCAATTATTAAAGTGATATATAAACCATTTTTATCATTATTATACATTGAATAATTTTAAATGTTTTATTAAAGTATTAAGAATTAAGACTAGAGGAACAGAATAAGGACCAAAATAGGGAAAAATTTAATTGGGAAAGGTGCTATTTGCATTGAATCTTGAAAGGTAGCTTACAGTAAATGTAGAAATTTCTAGCAAATGAAGTAAAATAAATGAACCCAGAAAAGAAATAAGCACATAATATTAGAAGAACACTAAATATCTTTCTATGGCCAGAGTTCTTTTTTGTTTTGTTTTACTTCTTGCTCATTTTCTTTCTTTTTCTTTTTGTATTTCCTTTTTTTTTTTTTTTTTTTTTTTTTTTTTTTACTTTATACTTGAGCTCTGCTCCTGGAATAAAGGTGACACTCTCTCAAGGTTCCTGTGTAGCTCTGAGCGTTGACTTTCAGCATAGGGGTCCCCTTGTATTTATAAGGGATAGCTTTGTCTGCTCTTTTCAGGAAACAGCCTGGTTTTCCAGGATTTGCTTTTTGATGGGGGAAGCCTGCCCTACTGGTGTGCTTCTCTACTAAGGCAGGATCAACAGTCTCAGTTGCTGACCTTCTTGCTGGCTTTCCCTGATTCCATATGAGCTGGGTTGAACACAATTTTCACTTTTCACTAACATTTCTTGAAGTTTTTCCAATTTATCTATCTTTAACTGCAGGATGGCTTCATTCTGTCAGACTCTATTCAGAGACTTGGTTTCATGTGGTTTTTGAGGGTAACTGGGAGAGTTTAAGCAGCTTACTGATTTCACTCTGTCCTCCTGGATTCACTCAAATATTATTTTAGTATTATGTGCTTATTCCTTTTTCTGGGTTCCTTCATTTTCTAGAAAGGGTTCCTACTATATGTTATCCTTCAAAATGTAATTCAAATACCACCTTTTCCATCTAAATTTTCTTCTCTACATTGGGCCCTTATTCTCTTCCTCTGTCCTTAATTCTAAACATATTGATATAACATTTCAAATTATTCAATGCACAATAATGATCATAAAAAATATTATAGTACTTTTATTATTTCAAAGTACCTTACAAAGTGCCTCATATGCCCCTCAAAAAAAATACCACTATGAGGTAGTTGCTTTTATGTCCCCATTTTACAGCTTACCGAAGCTGAGAGGCCTTAACTGAGGCCACATAGCTAGGAAGTATCTAAGGGAAAATTTGAATTCCTATTTTCCTGACTTTCCAAGACCAGCATCCTAAGATATGCAGCACTGAGTGGCATCTAGGGCTTAATTCAATAGTGCATTGAATAAATTGGTATTGGCTTCCCCTGCCATAATATTGATCTTAGATATTGTCTAGAGAGATGTCACAGAGCTGTGATATGTACTCAATAAGAAATTTTTTGAATAGCTGATTGGCTCATTTAGACACTTAAGAATTCTCACTCCCATGCTCACAAGCAATCCTTAGGCAAATCCAAGAATCAACTTCTAGATATTTTGTAGAGCAGAGTTGGGGATATATTCTGATATGATTATAATTACCTCAGTGAATTAACTATTGGGAGGAATTCCAAGATCTTTTGGAAGGAAGTGAAACTTTGAAATCAGATAAATCTCTCCTATGCTCTGTTTCATATAATTCTATGAAGGTCTTTTTTTTTTTTTTTTTTTTTTTTTTTTAACTGAGGTGCAGTTACCACGAAAAATTGTAACTAGTAACTCTGTGCCATTAGTTCCTAGGTGGATCACTACTATATTTTAGCTTTTGGAAGTTAGAAAGTACTGTGTTGCTTTGAATTTACTTAATATGAAAGGATGCTTTCATATTTCTAAAAAAAGTATATTGATATACCATGATTCTGCATTTTTTGGATCAATGAAATTTCCCAAGAAGAGTAAAAATGCATCATTTTTATTTTGTATTGTTTTAAAATGAATTTTTCACCTTTAGAATTACTGAGATCTTAGGCCATTTGAAAATCTACTATTAATGGTATTTTCCCTATAGGCAGTTTAAGCTTCATTTAGAATGTGCAACCATTCAAAACGATCCTACTTGTCTAAGCTATTAAAGTAATCATCTAATTTAAGAACATATTACTGTGAAGAAAGCATCTGCCATAATGGCATCTATAGATATATTATCTAGAGGACAGGATTAGTTTTACTATAGGTTTTAGCAGAGCATAAAGCTATGCTTATGAATTAGTAAAAAGTACTATATGAAAGAGTCAGTATGAAAAGTAGGGCCAGTGTTAAGAGTATTACATGATTCTTCATGTATTGATACTTTATTTCTGAAGTCACATTAAAACAAAACAATGAATCTTGGCATGCTTTTTTCTCTACTAATACTTTTGCCAATATTAAAAAAAAAAAACTGTAGCAGGAGGTAAAGATGTATTGTGACTTGAGAAAATATAGCACTGTGTTTTTCAACATTCACAGAAGGATGGGCACATTTAAAAATTAGAAATACTCTCATAATTGAAAATGATGTATGGGGGTTTTAGAAATACATTTTGGAAATAATTTATAGAGGCGAAATCAAAGCAGGCATTCTGTATACAAATTTTGGTATAGCTTGCATTGATTATAGATATTCTTTGTTTATAGCTGGTGTATTGTTAGTCATGAAATGGATCTTCTTTAAATAACTTATGGAAATGAATCTCACTATTTTATAGTCATGAATCAGAGATCAGCATTTTTCCCTCAGTATTTTTTTTGCAGTTGTAAGAACTCTGAACAACTCCAAATAGAGCAATTCTTTAAATAAGCTGTTTATTTCAAATATAAAATACTTATTGCTTTCGAGATACACTGCTTTCCAAAAAGCATGTTTTAATCACTATGAAAACAACAACTGCTTTCCAGACTGTTAAGTGGCAATATTATACAATGTATAGCAATATTGTAGTGATTAAAATCCACAATTAGACTGCTCCCATTAATGCTTTGATAGTAGGTGCATTAGGCTTAAAACTTGAGAGTCTATATTTATATTTTAAGAAGATATATCTTTTTATTTACTCCCTGGTTCTGAACTGTATTCTGAAACTTCATATGGAGCCTTGTAACTGAATATGGGGGAGGGTCCCAAAATTAAGATTTATTATCAGTAAATGTTTCATTATTATAACTATTTTATTAATTTGTATATGTGTGTAGAAAGGGGTGCTAAATCTTCCTTAGCCAAATTGATTCCTTGGAGACATCTTACAAAGAGAAAGCATTTATTTGATCCTTTCAAAGAACAGCCCAAGGAAATCAACTGGATAGTCCAGCATGATGTGTGGCACATGGCAGTGCCAGAAAATGAATTATATAGCAAAAAGACACCTCCCCTTTCCTGTTGATTTTTAAATTCATTGGACGAATTATAAAGGAAGTAACCATTGACCAATGGTCAACAACACTGTCTACTCCTTGGGTGTTATGTGACTTCCCCAAGCTTAGACCAAGAAATTGACCTTTTTTGCCCTACAAATCCTCTGAGAAGAGGGATCACTTGACTTTCTGAAACTTGGGCCTATGGCCCTACAGCCTCTGCAAAATCTTCAACTGGTCCTATTCAGGGAGCTCTTTATTTCATACTCTTAAAGATTTCTCACATCAATCCATATAAAGTTATGAAATATGAAGCAATTATATCCAATAAAGAACTCAATACTCATAAAAGAACATTTTTTTTTTATGTTAAGCACTTTTGCAGTCTTGAAATGATCAATTGCCAAACCCCACAATCATTACTCTCAACAATTAGATAACTTTATTTCTGTAGCCCCCATATTGGCCAGAGATTGGGGTCCATAGGAAAAAGTCAAGCTTTTTCTCCTTTCAAGGTGAGAGTCAATGGTGTTAAGAAATCTTTCCCAGTGTTCTAACCACAGCATAGATTTTTTTTTCCTTGCTGGCTGCATTTTAAATCTTTCCAGGTTACAAAAAGACAGCCCAAGGGCACAGGCAGGGCTCTTACCTCTGGATTATGTGCACAAGTTACTTAATGGTCCTCTTGCCCAAGGCTCCTTAGGAGACTTTACTTCTACTTTTTGTTTTTATCCAGTGTCTCAGCCTTAGGTCTATACTTCATAGAGAGGAAAGCTGAGGGTCTAATCTCAAAGAGTGGTTGGAGACAATCTCTCCTTTTTATCCAGGTGCCTGCCTTTTTATCTCCAGCTCCAGATCCGAGAACTAACACATAGGGATAGGGTGCTAGACCCCCTTACCCAAACTGAATAATCAGAGGCCAAACAGAAAGCATTTATTTGGTCCTTGCAGAGAGTGGTCCAAGCATATCACATGTACAGTCCAGCATGGTGTATGGCACATGACAGAAGGAGAGAATGGATTATGTAGCAGAAAAGGTGCCCCGCTGCTCCTGTTGACTTTTAAATTTATTAGATGGGTAGTAAAGGAAATAATCATCGACCAATGATCAACCATGCTATGCTGTCTACTTCCTGGGGGTCACATGACTTCCTGAAATTTCAACCTAAGTTCCAACAGCCTCTGCAAAATCTTCATCTGGTCCCATTTACTTGGCATTAGGTAAAATTTTCACCAGCAAAAGGGATATAGAAAAGAAAAAGATTAAGAAGCACTGATTTACTCTGACTTTGATATAGTACACTTTTAAAATTTCTTTTTTGCTTTTAAAATTTCAGTGGACAATTTACATAACATTAAAGATAATATTATTGCACTTTAATTTGGGAATAGTCATTTTTTTTTAACATGTAAGACCATTGTAGTATAATAGAAAGAGTACTGCAATCAGAATTAAAGTAAAAACAAATCTTCCATTTACTAATTTTGTGGTGCTAGATTAGTTCCTAAATTTCTTTCAGCCTCAGGGTCATCATTTATAAAATGGGGATTATGTTACTTTATTAGATTGTTGTGATAATTAAATGAAATAGCATATCTACTCTGCTTAGTAAACTTCAA
Organism: Myrmecobius fasciatus; assembly: GCA_023553655.1. Taxonomy (NCBI): domain Eukaryota; kingdom Metazoa; phylum Chordata; class Mammalia; order Dasyuromorphia; family Myrmecobiidae; genus Myrmecobius; species Myrmecobius fasciatus. The sequence goes on from JAJPUD010009049.1 coordinate 42,545, forward strand.
AGACATGCAAATTTCATTTAATGTTAATTTTGTATATTGTACAGTGATCCACATGCCTATGAAAGCTGGTGTCTGTTATTTATGTAATAAAAGTCATCATCATCATCATCACTTTTAACAACAACATCTTTATTCCCTAAAGTACTCAAAGCACTGAAAAAAACAATCTGACTTCAAATGCAATGTTCCGCACTTGTGGTTAGTGGGGAGAAAAAGCACAAAAGGCATAAAACTGGCCCTGCCTAGTGAGGCCCAGACTGAGGAGGGGAGACAAGTGACTTGCATGTGGCCTCAGCAGCAGCCAGGAAGTGTTGAATGTCATAATCAGGTATCAAGTGAATTCAGGTTTACCAAATAGTTGTGATTTCATGGCTTGGAAACTGGAAGAAATAATTCTCACAAGAAGATTAAAGGGTTAATTAAGGAGTTGTCTTCTTCTGTATCTTCTTTGGGTCCCAGGTTGGTCTTTATATTTTTCAACTTTCAGTTTGTTTGTATTTTGTTTGTTGCTATTTCAGTTGTGTCATTGCAATCATAATGTACTCACTTTCTAGGCTGTGCTTACATCATATTATAACAGTTTCTTCATCTAAATTTGTTTTTCTGTATTCATCAGGATCATCTTTTCTTAAGATATAGTGCTATTTCATGACATTAATATACTACACTTTACTTAGCCATTCTCCAATTAATGGAACTCTTGTTCAAATTTCTTTGCTACCATAAAAAGTGCTGATACAACAAATTTGGGAGGCAAAGAAATTTTCTTTTTGTCAATAACTTTTTTGAATTACATTTCTCTCTTGAATATTTGGGTCAAAGGTTATGTAAATTTTAGACTTTTTGGCATAATTTCAACTTAATTCCTTTAATAGAATGATGTTACTTACAGATTCCTTAACAATGAGGCAGTTCTCTCTATAACTTCTCTAATACTGATTCTTTCTATATTTTGCCCACTTTGCTAATAAACTATACATTTAATTTAGGAGTTTTTTTTTTCAATTTTTATTTCTCTTATTAGTAGTTATAGAATTTCCCTAAACCTAATAATGTGAAATTATTCTTTTGAGAACTATTCATTCATTTCCTTTGACCTCTTATCTACTAAAGAATGGCTCTAGATTTTACTTGAAACTGTTTTCAGAGATAAATTTGATAGAAATATGTTTCCCAATTTGTTCACTTATCCTAAAAGCAGTAGTTTTTTTAAGCAAAAACTTTTTAATATCATATAATGAAAATTATCTATTTTATCACATATAGTCAGTCCTTCTTTGGAAAAGATTCAAACTGTATCTGTAGATGTTATATAAATTTTGAATTTATTGTAGAATATGACAAAATATGATTCTCTAAATCTAATTTTTGCCTGGCTGAATTTTGCTCTAAAGGGAACTAGATTTGCTAAAAGGTGGAGATAAAGATGGCATTTATTTCAGATATAAAGGCAAATATATTAGATTCTATGTGTATATATGTGATATATTTTATATATATCTGTGTATATATACATACAATACACACACACATCTCAAACTCATGAAATTGTTAATAGTGTTAATTAGATTTTACTTGTTAGATTTAGTAAAGTGTGCCTCTCAAGTCTCACATCAAACTCAAATCTTGATTCTCCATGTTACTTAGTCCCAACAGAAGCTCTGATAGCAGCAGAATGTGTATTTGTCACCTGAGAATCAGCCTAGGTAAATTCAAAGAGGATAATCACTAGAAGATTGGTCAGTCTTTGATCTGTACTTTTTGTGTTTTGAAACTCATAAAGCTGCCTCCTAAGGAAGTAAGAAAAGATGTTTCCACACTGCTCAAATCACATTATTCTTAAAGTATAGACTTAAGAAAATGGATTTTCATAAATGTGGGACAATTACTATATAAATGCAGATTTTTTTTTTTTTTTTGCAAACTTCTTTAGAATCAGAGATCATAGATTAAGAACTAGGAGGGAGCTTAAATACTATCTAATCCAATCACCTCATTTGCATTAAAGTAACTGAAGCTTTACTAAGCAAAGTAATTTGACCATATTCCCAGTGGTATTAAGTAGTAGAGCCCAATCTTCAGAGTTTAAATCCAATGTTTCTTCATATTAATTCACACAACAATCTTTATTATTTTGCACTCTTATGATAAGAGATAGCGTGTTCAGTATTGCATGTACTAAGTTCTGAGGGTGCTATGAAAAGGGAAGAGGCAAAGAAATGGTGAATTAATTGGATGTATGTCCATTAATGGCCAGTTGCCCTTCAGTCTTTTTTTTTTCTTTTACAACACCCCAGATAAGTGTATTAGTTCTAATGGATCCATTAGTTAACCTCTAAGACAATCTATTTGAATTCCAGTAATCAGAATGAGGAATCCCAATATATCTTCTCAATTAGTCATATGTATAGTTTTAGATTTGTCTCCTCACATCCTTAATTTGAATTAGGTAGGAAAGGGTGGCTTCATTTTCTAGAATGAGATAACTGTTACTGCTTTATCATAACTTCCAACAAAAAACCCCACAATATCACAGTCATCTAGAAATTATCTGTATTGTAGCTTCCTTTCCCAATTAAAAACTAACACACAATTAAAAAATAAAAACAAGGAACTTGAAAAGACAAATAATTAGTCTACATGTAAAATAAATAAATAAACAAAAAACTTATCCACTTTACTTGTAAAGGTGACCAGAGGATCATAGGTTTGTAACTACAAAATTGTGAGAATCATGGTTTAGAATTTAATCCTTAAGAAGTAAATTTCCTGCTCAAGATCACAAAGATAGCATGTAAGCTATCATTTAAACATAGAATTTCTGACACTAAAGTCACCAACCTTTCCTCTGATATCATGCTATCTCATCCATAGATTCTCATTATATAACAGAGAGTAGCTATGTAGTATAGTAGATAGGGCCCTGAATCTGGATTCAAGAAGTTCCAATCTGAATTAAGAAATTTACTAGCTGTGTGACTCTGGCCAAGTCAGTTAAACCTTTTTGTCTCAGTTGAGCTAGAAAAGGAAATAATAAACCACTACAGTATCTTTGCCAAGAAAAACAAGAACGTCATCATGAAAAATTTGAAAGAACTGAAGAACAATTTTTAATTTGTACATAATTCTAATGAGCTTGGATATCTCTTCTATCAATAGAATAACTAAGAAGGGAAGGATGAGAAGAATTTCTGATGCGGTAATTTCTTATAGAGGTAGGCATAATGATAGAAATAAGAAATAAGAAATAGACACTCTAACCATGGAATAAAGAACTGAAATACATTTAGAAAGCAATGTTTTGTTAATGTTCAGTTGTTTTATTTGTATCTAAGTCTTCATGACCCAATATGAAGTTTTTTTGGCAGAGACTGAAATGCTTTACTATTTCTTTTTCTGACTCATTTTACTGATGAGAAATGAGACAAATAGTATTGTTACCTGCCCTGTGATACACAGCTAGTTAATACGTGTCTGAGATTGTATTTAAACTTAGGTCTTCCTTTAGTGATTCCAGACTTGTCATTCTATCCCCTGTTCCACCTAGCTGACACAAACAAAATACACTAACTGAAAAGAGGTTGAGTCATTGAGAGCCATGGTAAAACTCAAGATTATTTGAAAATTTAACTGTATTCAGCAGAGTACACAAAGGTGATTTTCATAGTAATAGTAAAGTAAAAAAGAAAAGGTTAAAATATGAATTTATGATCCTTAATTATTCAGCTTAATGAATCATATATTTTTGACAAGGTTTCCTTCAAAGATATCTAATATATATATATATATATATGTATATATATATATGTATATAAATATATACATGTATATCATATAACATAATATATAATATATAAACATTTAGTTTCATATGTTGCATTATTTATATATTCAGTCATATATGTTCAATTACTTGGGGCCACATCATTAAACAAGAACATCATCATGTTTAGCCTCACATCTGAGGCAAACAAATAAAATACTGACAAATTAACAAAAATCATTATAGAAAAAATAATTTAACATAAAATAACTGCCTTCTCTACCTCCTTTTGTAATAGATTAAAAGTAAATAACTTTGTCAAACAACTGAATATTATGGAATTATATGAGCTGAAAGTATAAATATTTTTATATCAAATGTCCACTGCTGATGTTATATATCTCAATCTCATGAATTTAGAAAAAAACTGCAAATAGTGCTTGCTGCTTGAAATTATTTAAAGAAATGGGAATTATGCTACAGGAAAGAAACTATTTTCTAGCATCATGTGAAATATGTTCTAAACTCAGTGATGTAGATACTTTTTAAACGGAGAAAAAGTTCCATTTTGAAGAAGCCAGTTACTTCAATTTGTGAAGTTTAGGTTTCTATAATTTGCACTTATCTAATCTAAGAAATAATCACACACTGTAAAAAAGTAAAAATGAAAATTCAGTAAATGTGAAATGCTGTATAACTATTGAACTTTTATATGAATATATTATTTTTAATTTTTAAATTTATTTCACTAGATATTTCCCAATTACATGTAAAAAAAAAAATCCAACAATCCTTTTGTAAAATTTTGAGTTTCAAGCAATTTGATTGGAATTATTTATATTTTTATTTTGCATGCAAAATGTATCTGCATATTACCCACTTGCAAAAGAAAAAAAAAAAAAACAATATAAAACATAGTAAAAACAGGCATTGCAATTGATACTGTTTCTCAGCATTCCAGATGCCTTGGACCCTGAAATTATACTACCTCTATTCTTACTTCATTGTGATTGAACTTACTCCTCTTCATCTTTGAACTATGACTCAGAAATGCAGTTTCCAAACAGTATCTAGTGCTACATCTAGTGCTAGCCCAGGGATACCCTGTAATTTTTTTTTTTTTTTTCTGATTTGTTGCTTGATCACCTAGCATCTTGAGATGGCTTGAGAGCTCCTGAAGCTGCTGGTGCTTTGTCTCCAACATCTAATGATACCATTGATATTTTATCCAGGTGGGCTCTGGGCCAGCGTCCTCCCCCATATCACTAATCTTTCTGTCCTACTTTGTCTTATCCTGTAAGAATGCCTCATTCTGATATTTTGTTAGTTCTGACACTCCAAAATAAATTAAATTAAATAAAAATAACATAGTTATTTGGAGGGAAGTGTTGGGAGAACTCAGTTGAGTTCTTTCTCTATCCTATCATCTTTGCCCCATCTCATTCTTAATATATTCTTCTTAACAATTCATTTTCTATTATTATGGTTTGAGTGATAAAGTAGCAAGATTACTTCTTTTATCTTCTACCAACTTTATTTCATTTGGTCACTTTCTGTTTTAGCCAAGAAATACTCTTTACTGTATGTATATTCAGCATATATACACATGCATATATATATATATATATATATATATATATATATATATATATATGTATGTTTTACTCGTTACTTTGTTTTGCAAGAAATAAACTAAAAATATAGATTACCGATGCCAGTTTTGATGGCAAAGTGTTTTCTTTCTTAATTTTTTTAAAAATCACATAATACTGAGATCAGGTTTTCAGTTTAAATCAATGCTTCAGAAGTAGAAACTAAAATGATGAATTTGAATTTCTTTTCCCATAAATGCCCATAAAATTATGGAATTTAAGAGTTATAAAATCTAGTGTAATAGATCATTATTTCATATCCACTTCTCTTCATCTATAGAAGAGAAAACAGATTTGTCCACTATGGCCCAGGTAATTAATGGCCAAAGAAACACATAGAATAGTTCTGACATAACAGTAGGTGCTCCAAAAAAGTTTGTTGACTTTACTTGATGATATATCAGCATAGAATAACAATGTACTAATCATTTATACAGATATTTTTCATGCTTTATGTAACCTGGTATTATCTACAATATCAGTTCAATTTCTTGTTATACAAAGGAATGTTAACAGTAGGCATTTGTTTCTTTGTTTTGTCTCTGTTATGGTTGTAACTTTGAATACAATTTACTGCCATTATTTAAGAAACAACTCCCTTAGTATGGCTTGGAGTAGCTACTATAATAATTTTCTGGGCACATGCAGGTTAAATTTTTTTCCCCTCAAATAGTAGTGAGCTTTTTATCTCAAAACAGCATTAACAATGGACACATTAAATGTTACATGGTATTAAAACTGTATTGAGCAAATTAAAGTAGTACTAATTATATTTTATGACAAATTCAGAGAGAGACAGGGAAGTGTCCTTTATATTTCTCCCTTCTTATCTCACAAGCACTAAAAAGAAGTAACAATGAATGTTTTATTCTAGGTTTACTCTGCTGATTGATGGCCAAAACCATACAATTTATATTAATTTTAATATAAAAATGCAAACTGATCATTTCACTTGCTGCTTCTAGTAAGAAAAGGATAATTTTTTTCATAGCTTCAATATCTTCAGTATATATTTATTGTTTAGGAATTATTTATACAGGTTCATGCATGTATGTATATAAATGTACATATATTGATATATATTTATAGATATCTTTATAGATATATAGTTATATATATCTATATATAGATGTATAGTTATAGATATAGATATTAATATATAGTTATAGAGAGATATACCTACACCTATACATATAGATATTTTGTTACAAACATATACAGGTATCAGCAGATGTCTGCTGATAGATATCTATCAATTTATAGGGGCAGCTTGGTGGCTGTGCCCAAGAGTCAGAGAAGCCTGAGTTCAAAATCTTAAAAAGTAGGTGTATGATGCTGGCAAGTCACTCACACATCTGTTTGCCTCAGTTTTCTTTTTTTATAAAATGGAGATAATAATAGCACTTATCTCCCGAGGTAATTTTGAGGATCAAATGATATTATAATTATAAAGTCCTTAGGATAGTTCCTAGCATATATTAAGCTCTCTCTGTCTCTCTGTCTCTCTCTCTCTCTCTCTCTGTTTCTCTCTCTGTCTCTCTCTTTTTCACTCCCTCTCTCTCTCTCTTTCTCTCTCTCTCTCCATATATCTATCTATCTATGCCTATATCCATATATCTATATATCTATATATATAGCTTAGCTTAGCTTAGGTTAAAACCACACTTTTGCTTTATTGTTTATAAATTTTATATGATCTAATAAGAAACATGGCCCTTTGAATAGAAAACTGACCTTATATTCCAGGCCTGTCTCTATATACTGGCTGTATGACTCTAAAGCTAAAAGTTATAAGTGAAGAAAGAGGTATCTGTCAGGCCTGGTTTGATGATTTTATGACCTTCAGCATATTTCTGAAACTTTCTGAATACATTTTCTAATCTATAATGAAGAAATTATAATTAAATCTTAAGACTTTTTTTGGTTCTAAATCAATTAGATTTATTGAATTGTCTTTAATATTTCAGTTATTCACTTAAAGTTAGATATAAATGAAATGCAATAGATTTCTTTACTTCACTTTCTATTAACTCAGAATTGATACCATTCTTTTAGGTATATCTTCAAATGGGAAATTAATGACTTCTGAATTTGAAGATGTCATTTCATGTGGAAAATTTCTATATTGTGCTATCATCATCATCCTCATCAAACTCTTCATTATACAACTTTGAGTTACTGTAGCAATTTAGTTAAAAAGATGTGGTATTAACTCCAGGATACCAAGAACATTTCAAATCAGTTGCTATCCTATTAGTTGTTTCTATAGGATTGTCATAATATTTTTTTTTGGAGGGCTTGGAAGTTGTCTTGGAAGAAATCATGGTGTTAACTTAAAATTACACTGACATTTTCTTAGTGATTGAATCATTTTATAATCTTACCTATCATTGTCTGTATTAGAGAAAGCATTTATTGCAAAATGAAGTTCTTTTTTTGAATCTGATGTATTGTGAATCATTACTATTTAAATTTGAATACAGCATAATCCTTGAAATATAATAATTTAGGACAAAACCAGGAATGAAATGACTAATACAATAGAAGTGTCTCCATGGCTTTTGATACTAACATTAAAATAAAAGATTACATTTGGAGAATCATAGAATGTTATAAGTAGTAGATACATTAGAGATAAATAGTCCCTTTTCATTTTGCAGATGAAGAAATTGAAATTTTGAGTACTGAAAGTCTAAGTCTAAAACAATACTCCCATTTTAGTTATATAATTATTTATTTCCAGTAGAAAAATTAATGAATATATGAATATATTATTTTATTTTATTGACATTACTTATAAACAGTGAGTTTGTAAGTAGTATATTTTCATAAGTTGTTGCTTCCCCTACAATTATTTTGAGTATTGCTCCAAATGAAAATTATTATACATACATGTGCATATATTTAACTATAGCAAATAGCTATATATCTTTCCATGTATGACTATATCATTAATACAAAACTTACCCTCCCATTAACATAATATCATTTCTAAGCCATGAGTAATTAGTAACATTTTATTTATGATTCTATTAAAGAGGCCTTGATGTTTGTGCATGTCTGAACAGCATTTTCAGTTCCTCACATCATATGGGTTTCATAAAATGCTGCATTAACCTTTCTAACAGACCTCAGGATGACACAGAATATATACTTTTTGCAAGAGGATGTATTATTCATTAAGTAAATAATGGATGCAATATGAAAGAATCATATGAGCAGTAAAATTTAATCAGGGCAATTAAAGTCAGAGATGTTAATATATTGCTACAAATATCATACTCATTAAACATCCTTAGACATTTCCTTCAGGAATGAAATAGGCTAAACTTCAGCCACTCAAATGAACTTTTATTGTGCCTTATCATGGTTGTGTACTAACTTATGGAAGTGAATCTGGTCCAAATACTTGTGAATGATATACTTAGAATATTAAATCTGTGTTCTTTAATGTCTGTGTTTGTTAGCATCTTTCAAACTCATAAGTTGTGTAACAAATTTTATAATCCCAGTTTGCATATTGACTACCACAGTGAAAGTAGCATTTACATCAATGAAAAATATCAAAAATACCAAATAATTTTAAATGTTTCAAGGTATTGCTTATGAGATATGTGCTATGAAGGGGACTGCTTTCAGAATAACAATGTCATATAATTGGGGAAAGGAACAATTAAGAAAGAAAAAGATTAGCCTGGGAAAGATAAAGGTTATATTTTTAAAGAAACTCTATGCACAAAGTAGATACTCAGATAAGATAGGTGGATCAAATTAAAAATGTAGAATGTCATTGGTTGATAAATCTTTCCTTTGTTCCTTCAAGAGAGTTTATGTAAAATACAGAATCCCACTTGATGACAAGGGCTAATGAGTAGACCTTAAAAGACCTATTTTGACTTTTCAGGAGGTCCTATCAAAGCAGTGAGAATACCCAGGAACTGGGCTGAAAAACAGATATTAAAATATGTAGGTGGGTGAATGGTTGATTGAAAGGCAGGACACAAGCCAGCAATCAGAATAACTTATTGGCCAAGTGCTCATGGCCATCTCCCCATGCTGGGAAATAAAGGGATGACAAGAGATAGAGGGATGACAAGGGATAGATCTGCAAAAAAAAAAAAAAACTAGCTGGGGATTTCCAGCTTTGTCATTCTGAATTTGGTCCACATAGCAAGGAAAAATAAGGGTGCAAAAAGTAAGATTAAGTAAATAACCATACAATTTGAAGTATACAACTCTGAGCCCTATCATTAGAACTTATAATTACCACCCCTATGGAATAATATCAAACTGATTCATGCCAATAAAATAGAAATTAAGTTAAATCAATCATTTATCACAACAGAAAGTAAAAACTAAACCCACAAAATTATTTTTCAAATGCAGTTTCCCCTTTGATGTTATGCTTTAATTTGTGTGGCAAATGATGAAAAAAAATTAGGAAAACTTGGACAAGAAAATAGACATGTTTTGATGTAACTAGCACAGTGTCTTTTAATATCAAAGGTCCTTAAACAGTGTCATTATTTATTTTTGCTTTTCAGGAATTTTAAATCAAACTCTTTTCACTAGACACCTACCTCAGTAAAAGGGCCCATGATATTCTAGGGATGATTTAATCTACATAATATCATTTGGAACCAGTAATATAATAAAGATTATGCTTAATATAAAGTTGGCTTATACTTTTTTTTTTGTATCCTTAAGACTTAGGATAATTCTTGAAATGTAGTAAATCCTTAAGCTAGAAGAGATAAAGAATATATTTAACAATGGAATCAAGATTTAAGATTTTTGACTGAATAGACTTTGAGAGAGTGTAATACATAAAATCATGAAATTTAATAGGAATAAACTTCCTTATAAGATAGAAATATGAAAGTCATGGAGAAATCCTGCTTTTCCCATAGAAACTTCAGCAACTATCTGAAAAGGGATTTAGGCCTGTGGATTATAATAAAATGTGACAAAGAGCAAATATTTTACCTTCTAATCCAGAACTTCAAAAAAAGACAGACAATGCCAGAAAATGGGAATAGAGTATCCTCACCAGGGAAGTAAGCACAAATGCAAGCGAAGTGGAAATAGCAGAGGAAGGGAGAAGAGTTACGCCAAAAGAATGGCAAAATTCCCATAATTAGGCCAAAAGCTATCATTTATTTTGATATATTCCTGGAGTATAATAAATTCTGTTCTAAGTAATTAATTAATTCCATGTAACTATGTTTCAAAGATTTTTCTTATAAACACTATATTTTCAGATTATATTTTCTTACTTATTGTGCTAGCCTCCTTTGAATAGTTGAAAGTATCCCATAACATTAATTTTTTATGATTTTTAATTTTTCTCTCTATTTCTTATATTTTTTTTCTCCTTTTCATGCCAACCTCCTGTTTACAAAAGATTGGGGGAAGGGGTAGATAAAGAAAAAGAAACTGATAAACCCCAGTAACCCATAAGTAAAATAATGTATTTCTTCTTTGTCTCATCTCTCTTCATTGTCTAAAAACTGATACTGTTTCTTAACTTTTGATCAGCCCTCCAAAACTGAATTTTGTTTTGTTTGTGAATATTCCCACTCCAACTTGCTTTTGTTCCTTATACTTCATCTCACCTTTTTCTTCTTCCTTCTCCTCTGAGTCAAACTACATTTTGAGCATTCACTTCTGAGTTCCATATTGTAGAAATACATTAACCACATAGAGAATGTCCAGAATATCCAGAAGATAGAAAATAGATTATTGTCTGTCCTCAAATTTATTACATATGAAAATTATTTGAAAGAACTGAAGATTTTCTTTTTAGAAGAAATGAATATTTTTGGTACGGAGAAGAGAATATGTGGAGGTAAAGAATGAATAAGAAAGACTATTCACAAAAAAAAAAAAAAAAAAGATTAGAGTTGCACTTTTTAATCTCCTGAGGACAGAAATGACAATGGTAGGTAAAGCTTGAGCACAGGCAAACAAACTTAATTTTCTCTAAAAGGATATATTTGACATGTATATGGGAGATGAGATGTTGAATGAGATCATTTGGGATGATATCTTACTCTACCAAAGGAAAATGTTTTATTACTCAACATTAAGTACAGGTAGATTTTGTATTGTCAAAATTTCTCAATACCAATATGATGGTATTGAAGTACTTTGATGATGATTATAATATGTAAGAAAAAATCTATTACCTTCTAATACCTTCATCAAGGATGTCAAGCATTCACAATTTATTTTACTCATTTTAAAGTATAGATAGGACAATACTTGATAGTGATTACTATTATTTTTATAATTTTGTTTCTTTATAATACTTTCTGAGATTTTTCTCATTTTCATGTGTTTAGTGTAATCTCATTTAGATATCTTGAGAAAAAAAATCCCTTAACACCCTCAAAATTCTGTTGCCTTCAGTGGAGATATCCACTACTTAAAGTTGATCTAATTTTATTCCCATTTGTTTGTTTGTTTTTTTCCAGATCAAGTAATTCTGCTTTTCTTTGTAAGCACATTCAGGACCCTGATGTCAAAATTAAAATATTTTGGTGTCACTGTATTTGATGGTGGAAAGTGTGTTACAAAATTCTTTTCACATTTTCCCATAAGCTATCTATTGCTCTCCTAGCTTCTTCCACATTTGTTCTTGTTTACTGTGATTAAGTATGAGTGAAGACTAAATGAATAAGTCAATCATTCTGTCACTCCATACCACTTAGCTGTGATTTATTTATCAGCTGAAAATATATTTTCATTGAGTCAATCAACCAAAGGTATGAAGTAGATGATAACAAGGCTTAGATACCTCCTTACTTCTAATAGTAAACCAGAAATGCTATCTCTTGCCAGCCTGATCTATATCTTGCCATTGGATCCAGTTGAGTCTGGAGGCAAATGTGAGGCTGGTAATTTTGCAAAGACCACCTTCAATTAAATCTAACTCACATGCATATTGTGATCTCACCTCCTTAATGTTATGGTCCTCACAGAGAATGAAGTTCACAAAACAAGTCAGAATCCCACTGGAATTAGCAACTGGAATTAGTCAGTTGGGCAATATAACTCTTTTGCATTTTCTTTATTTCTTTTTCCTTTCCTTTCTTCTCTTCTCTTCTCTTCTCTTCTCTTCTCTTCTCTTCTCTTCTC